>CM076578.1:896389479-896588237 GCA_034641835.2 Pinus albicaulis | reverse complement strand
CGTATCAATGGTGAGATCAGGTTAAATCCCGATCGTTGGATCTTCGCAACGAACGGTCAAGATTTAATAAATAGGCAGGTTCATTTGAATGGAGGAAAGCGTGGTGAGTGAACAGTGGAGGGAAGGATGGCCCGATGGCCATTGATCTGGATAGATCAATGGTCCAGATCTGTTTAAAAATTTATATGTCATGAATGTGAAATATAAGGAAAAAAAGGATTTGGATGAGGGTTCAAGGCCTTTAGCGCCTGGTTGCGGGGCTGAAGGTCGCATGAGACGGAGGGGCTAAAGAAAATAAGCCCTCAGGGGCTTAAGACCTATATAATGTAAAATTATTGTTTTTAGGCTAAAAACAGGGTTTTTAAGCCAAACTAAGGGTTCCGATAGGCTAAAGGGAGGATTTTAAAACCAAATAAAGGGGAGATATAAGGTTTTAAAGGGGAGTCTGATGATTTTGAAGGTTAAAATGAAGGTTTATGGAGGGATTTTATGAAGGAAAATAAGAATGAAAATGGGGTTTATTTATGAGTTAAAGGAGGAGTGAAAATGATGGGAAAAAGGGTTTTTAAGTAGTCTTTCTCTTGGCAAACAATAGGTTCTTTAGGATAAAGAGGGAAACAATAGTGAATATTAACTCAAAGGGTAAAGATCTTCGTAAGACTTTTAGAACTAACAATTTGGTCATGAATTGCTTCTTGAAGGCTAAAAGAGATTTAGCCACCATTTGATATGGCAAATTTTATAGGTGGCTAATAGTGGCTCCACATGGGGATGGCATCTTCTTGAAGATGTCAAGAATCTTCAGACAATTGATCTCTGGCTTTTCAGTAAACCATTTCCTTAATCCATTGGGTAGCAACCTTTCTTTTCTTTTGTTGATCTTCTTTGATCTGACAATATTTGAAACAATTTGAAACAATGTAATTCTATCCAAACAACATCTCTACCTACCCATTCCTAATGATCCTAACATGTTTTCTTCTTTCAAAGTGCATTTAGACCAGAAAACTCTCTTCATCAACATTTTATTCTTTTGAAAAATAGGAAACTAATCTAAGTCTAATCTTATTCCTCCATGAACTCAGTTTAAACAGTTGAGTTCATAAATTCTCTACCTAACTATTATCTGTCAGGATTAGACTGTCTGATAGGCCTTTATTCTCTAAATTCTAAAACAGGAAATTTAAAAGCAGCCAAGCCAAGATTAAGCAGTCTGACTTGCTACAGATCTATGGCATAAAAACAAGCTACACATAGATTTAATTTGTAGAAAAGTAAAACAAAATTGTGAAGGCTTAAGATCTAAAAATAAAAAACATCCTTCATTATTCTTCAGCTCTGGTTTTGATTTTGTTTGAGCTGTCCTTCTTTCTTTGCTAGTTCAATTTTTGGGCATATTAGAACCAGTTTGTTTTCTATCTTTGGCTCAAGATTTGATCTAATTAGATCCATTCTTCTTTTGAGATTCATAGGTTAATATTTTTAGCTTGTTTGAACCTTCATTTTCTATCCTTAACTACCTTACTGATAAGCTAAGATTGAGCTGTTTGGATAATCTAATTCACTAACTTATCAGCAGTAAATTGAAAAGCTAATTAGCCATGATTAGGCTGTATGACTAACTAGAAGTGTGTTTTTAGGAGTGGCATTTGGGCTTGCACACTTTCAGATTTTGTTTCTCTTTTTTGGTATGGGGCTATACCTTTCTTGTTTTCACTCTGCTCTCTTTTATATTTTTATTGTTTTGTATTTTTCTTTTTCCTTCAAAGAAAAATAAAAAACTAACTAAATGCTCAAAATCTGAGATTTATTGACATTCCTACCTAACCTAATCTAATTCTTGAAATGTTTACATGCTTCATATGATAAAATAGTGCCAGTATAACTAGTTGAGGAGTGACAAAAAGGAAAATAAATTATGGCTGCTTGTCAAGGGTATCCATAGTACACATTGAAGATTAATCTTCAAAACCAAGGCTATCACAGAAGGTGACAAATTTTCATGCATTTGGCTCTTGAAAAGGATCCATGCTTGATAACTTGAGACAATTGGGGCCTCCACACACTCTTCCATATGATCAACAAAGAAAAGATGAGAATTCTCTTCTTTTTGGCCTTCCATGATTGGTAGATTATCTACTTCTAAGACATCAGCTTTGAGGACTATATCTTCAGTGTGTTCCTTGGAAGCATCATCATCTTTCACTTGCAAATCAACAAGCAGTGAAATTTCTTCTTTCTCTAAATCTATGCTTGCTTCTGATATAAATTCAGGTTCTTTGAATGACAGATTGATATCAGTAATGGGAGAAGTTTCTTCTTGCAAATATGGTATATCCTCAGTAGGACAGTCTTCTATTTGTTTTTCTCCCTCAAAGACTTGCTAGTATCTTTATTGTTTGGGACAGCTAGTCTGAATTTTTCTTGAATTGTATATTGTTTGCTTTCCCAAGGTCTTAGACATGTACTAGCAACAAGGGCTAATCCATGAGCAAAACTGTTTTGGTCTTTAGGAACAAGGGTAATTTGGAATTTTTAAAAATATTTTAACAAATCCAAGGCATCATCATTATAGGCTCTAAGTCTAGGATGTTTAACCCTGCATTCTTCATTCACTTGCCTAATTACCAATTCTGCATTTCCATGAACTATTATCCTCTGGGCTCCTAATTTCTTCAATAAGTGCAACCCTAAAAGGAGTGCCTCATACTCTACTATGTCAGTTGTGCATTGAAAATTCAATATATATGAATGGGCTTCAGAATGATTGTTTCCTATATTTTAAAGCCATATTCCTGTACCTGCACTAGTTTTACTATGTGACCCATCAAAATTCATACTCCAAAGAGGAGTAGTTCCAGATTTATCATTAATTTTCTTACTATCCTCTTTATCTTGAGTGCCATTGTATTGTTATGTGGGATAGGCATTGTGTTGATGATTGTCTTGTTTAAATGAAGGTTTGGAGGGTAGTTGCTTGTTTAGTATTTGATCGATTTTCTCTTGTGTCAAAGGAGAGATTTCTCTTTCAGCATAAACAAAAATACAACTTCCCTCTTTCTCTTGTGAAGATTGATTTTGAGGCTAGATGTCTTCTTGAGCCTCAGCTATAAGGAATGATGAATCATTACTTGGATTTTCAAAAATATCTTGAGGAATGTCCTTTATTTCTTGGTTTATTTCTTCCTCAACTGATTCATCTATACTCTTATAATCTTTCAATAAGATATTAAACCCATGAATGGCTGTTAAAAGATCTTCAGGATGTATTTGTTCCAAATCCTCATCATTGTCTATAATGTGTTGGGTGATGTTTTGTGATGGACCATAATGTGTTTCACCCCATGATAATGATGTAGTGTTTCCTTTATAGTTCTCATAAAACACATATTCAAGGTCCTTTAAAGAAAACAAACTACCAGATTTCAACCATTGATACCAATCCCTAGCTTTTCCTTCTAATGTTAACATGAACATTTTCATTAGGCAGTCTTCAAGCCATTCAACCTTTAACCTCCATACATGTATGTGAAATTTGATAAGATGTATTAGTGAGTTATCAAACTTTTCACCCTGAAAAACAGGAAGGTTATCATCCCAATTCACCTGGGGCATCTTATGTGGAAACCTAGGGATATGATCTCTACTCATTGGGGCATATCTTCGTTGTATCCTTGGAATCATGTTTGTAAATCAAGAAAGAGGTCACTATTTCTATTCAACCAGTTCAGGGCCTTCTACTAGTGGAGTCATTTGGTCTTTTGTGAGTTCTAGAGTGTGGAGTCGCCAGGTGGAAATTTTTTAGCTTTTATGGAGGTAAAATGTTTTATGGTTTCACCACCATTGTTTATTATGAAGTCAATCTGAAATGTTTTTAGACCTAATAACCAGAAAATTTTAGCCAAACATGACAATCTTTAGTAGGCTAACTGATATTTAGCAAGGAAACTTTAATCCTTAAAGTTTTCTTAACTGAGTTTGAATGATGTTATGATAGTAATGGGTTTCCCAGTGGAGTATTTAGGTCTTTTTAGGATTGTGGAGTCACCAAGTGGAAATTTTTAGCTTTAGAAGGTAAAAAATTTTATGGTCCACCACCATTGATTGATTTGAATACCAATCTGAAATATTTTTAGGTTTTTTGAGTTTTTTCAGTCCTATGGATTAGGAGAGTGTCCTAAATCTATTTCAACACTTAGCTATGGTGATGAGACAAAGAGAGTTTACTCTTATGGCTTAGCTAGCTGATTCCTTCAAGGTTTGATAAGGTTCTACAAGAATCCTAAGGGTTACTTAGTTTGTCACAGATTCAAATAAGTCCTATCATGATTACCAACATGATTGGTAGTGCTTGAAGAAAGCTACTTATACTGCACTGAATTCTGAGTGTTTTGTTTTAAGGATTTTACTCAGAAGTCCCCAGTGGAGTTGCCAGAATGTTAGGGTCTCTGTAGTTTGCAATATTGGAAAATACAAAGTTGCAGAGCCAACATATGAACCACTTTGGGATTCTAGGATCTAGCCCTCCTGAATCTAGAGAGGGATCTCTCTATAAGTGCAAAGATTGATTTATCTTTTAAGGTTTTTAGTGTGATATTAGGCTAGTTATTAAGAACAAGGGTTTTTTGGTTTGTTTGGTTGGTTGGGCATGATCTTTAATTGAGTGGAAAGTCTTGAAAATGAAAGGTTTTCAGAGGAGTGAAGGTGTGAATAGTCAAAAAAAGGTTCAGATGATACGATAGGTCAGAAACAACACTTAATCCATTGGGCTATGGAGTCATATAAGGTTTTAATTGTGCAAAAATTTCAAGAGTGGTCCATGAGGCAAGTCATCTATAACAAAATATCTCTTAGATTAAATGATGGAATGGAACATTAAGAGTGTTGTGAAGGTGGAAAAAGCTAATAATTTCAACAAGGATTTATCAAATTTCCAAACAAGAAAAGCCTTTTTAAGTAACTGTTTGAAACCAGCCAAAGTACAGGGCTAACCATAGAATTATTTGGACAAGCTTGTATTAAAGCTAACTTATCAGACAAAAAATCCAGTAATCCACATGACTACTTTCAGAAAGGATGAAAACATATAAGAAAACAAGTGCAACTTAAGATCAAGTAAGTACTTTGAAACTAGGCCTGCTTTCAGCATACACTTAGGGAAAATTTCAAACAACCTTTGGAGAAAGAACTAGAAGATAGGGAAAACCATAAAATTTCCTAGTCCAACTCTACTTAGCATGTAATGAAAATATCATTCAAGAACAATGTTTAAAGCTTAGACAGTAAGACATGGGCTCACCAACATTCCTTGACTCTTTTAGACTGTATTAAATCATTCTTAAATACACAAAGGAGGAAAACATAAAGATAAATCTTATCAGTGAGAGTAGGGTACCTTTAACAGTAAATCCTAGATCTATATTTGTTGTTCTTTATCAGAGAAAAGTGGAAAATTTTGTGGAAAACAAAGAAGGAAAACAAGTGCAATGAGAGGCACATCACCAATGGTATAGACCAAGATCCCATGAATCATCTTGTATATTGATGTCAATCCAGTTACATACTTCAAGTCCAATGTTTTAGTACAACAACAACTTCTCTTCTCAGCCTAACTTCTTTGATTACAAAACAGAGCTTCCAAGCCTCTGAAAACTATTTACATGCAGAAAGTTTCGAGCAACAAGTATTACATCAACAGTCCAACATCCAACAACATCTCATCTTCTTCAGAAGTATTTATAGAAGAAAGAGGAGGTGGGATGAAAAATAAGATCTCTAGTTCAATTAATACAAGTTTTAATGCTTCTCTATCTTTGAAAGGCTCAAATAGAAGAGAGCTCTGATATTTTTCATGTATTAATTGGTTTTCATTAAGTATTTAGCTTCTTGGCAGTTTTTGTTGACTTTAAACTCCTTTAGGTAGGCTGGCAATAACTCTGGGTGTCTTTAGGCAAAATATCACTGACTAGGCCATTACTCTACCTTCTTTTGATTTATGAAAGCTACAGGTAGCTCTTTGTTAGCTAAAGAGGATAATTGGCCTCTGATGTGGCAGTGGAGGCCTTTCGAACTGATATATCTCTTTTTTTTTTCCTTAAAACACTTTTAATGTGCTTTTGGTCTGTGTTTAGGCTTAATTAGGCCTTGATCTTTATCTTCTAGTATTTTTTCTTTAACACTGTCTTTATCTGTGGATTAGGCCTTTGATTCCTGAGTTTTCTGCCTCAATACCTTTAAAATCTGCTTAAAATCTCTAATTCTTCACTCTGATACCCTTTATTTAATTGATGTTTATTGTTTTTACTGTTTGCAGGCACGCAGAAGGTTACACAGGTGGAGGTGTTTTTTTGATGAAGAACTCCTTGGATCCCTTCCTGTACCGAAGGTTATGAATCGTCATTCCTAGCCTTCATGTTATTTTTAAAGCAGTGGGAAAACCCCATATAACTTGCACAAGAAAACAAAAATTATATAAATCCTGTGAAAAATAGGTTTAAACTGGTTTGGAGGTTTTGGGCGCGAGGGAGAATCAGAGCCATTGGATTAGAATGATCAATGGTTGAGATTAATCGGTGGGGTCATTCGGGAGATTAGATGGATGAAAAATGCACGAGGTCACGATATAATAAGAGCCGTTCGATCTCAGAGATCGATGACTGGGATCAAAAGGGAAAATAATATTGCGGAGGCCAGCGGTTTGGCAGAAAACCATTAATGGTTTTCGTGCATGCTCTGGGGGGTAGGTGGTATTCGCAAAAACAACGCAATTCCACACATCAGTTGACGCGTGTCTTTTGAAAATCACTCATATCGCGCAGAACTTGTGCACTGCAGGGAGGTCCAAAAAATTACGCGATATGATTTTTCGGTCGTCGGATGATCGTCGAGAGATCGGACGGTGTAGGTAGAGCGCGATGAACCAAAAGATGCACAGGTTGGAATGATAGTGGGGCTGGGGATGATGTGTTCTTCCTTGGTGCGCAGTGGATCAATGGTGAGATCGGGTTAAATCCCGATTGTTGGATCTCCGCAACAAACAGTCAAGATTTAATAAAGAGGCAGGTTCATTTGAATGGAGGAAAGCATGGTGAGTGAACATCGGAGGGAAGGATGGCCCAATGGCCGTTGATCTGGATAGATCAATAGTCCAGATCTATTTAAAAATTTATATATCGGGAATGTGAAATATAAGGAAAAAAGGGATTTGGATTAGGGTTCAAGGCCTTTAGCGCCTGGTTGCGGGGCTTAAGGTTGCATGAGACGGAGGGGCTAAAGGAAATAAGCCCTCGGGGGCTTAAGACCTATATAATGTAAAATGATTGTTTTTAGGCCAAAAACATGGTTTTTAAGCCAAACTGAGGGTTCCGATAGGCTAAAGGGAGGATTTTAAAACCAAATAAAGGGGAGATATAAGGTTTTAAAGGGGAGTCTGATGATTTTAAAGGTTAAAATGAAGGTTGGATTTTATGAAGGAAAATAAGAATGAAAATGGGGTTTATTTATGAGTTAAAGGAGGAGTGAAAATGATGGGAAAAAGGGATTTTAAGCAGTCTTTCTCTTGGAAAACAGTAGGTTCTTTAGGATAAAGAGGGAAACAACAGTGAAGATTAACTCAAAGGGTAAAGATTTTCAAAAGTCTTTAAGAACTAACAATTTGGTCATGAATTTCTTCTTAAAGGCTAAAAGAGATTTAGCCACCATTTGATATGGAAAATTTTATAGGTGGCTAACACATTCAACAGAGGTTGTTACACCAATTATTGATGTTGATATTAAACACAGAGGAACACCAAGTCCTATCACGGGATGGATTTCTAATAAAATTTTGTTAATTTCTGAATTGAAAAAGTGGAAATAGGAAGAAATCTCCCTTCAGGAGGGGGTGATTTCATAGAAAGAACATCAGAAGGAGATAAGAAATTTAAAGGAAAAATGAATGAAAGAATAATTGAAGAGTTGGGAAGAGTATAAGAGGAAGGAAGCTATAAAGAAGCAAGAGGAACACTTGTTGTTGTTACAACAGCAGGTGCAGGATCTAACTATGGATAAGAAAAAATCCATGGCCTTGCCCTCAATCTATTGGGGTGAGGGTGACCTTCCCCATCCTACCCTATTTTTCTATGGGAACGCTATTTCATGTTTCAGTTAAAATCCGTCATAGAGAACATTCCCTATCTGTGTTCTTCCACTAGCACATTTTTAGATTTATTTCGTGCTTTCAATTTTTACGAACAAAGGTTGTTGTGTGAGTTAGTCTTGCACAGTATCATTTGTGAGCATGTAAGTATGCAAATGGTAGTGACTATATTCTCCTACATGGGGAATTTGTAGCTACAGGCCTTTGTGTCATTCATGAAGAATCAGATTGAGTGGCATCTTTCCACCAAATATATGGATTCCAATGGAGAAAAGACAACATTATGGATCCGGGTAGAACTAGGACAATCCATCGATTTAAGGCGGGAATTTAGAAGAATTTTGAGCACTCATGATATAAGGGAAACTGCTACCACTTATAGAAGAAGGATTGTGAACTTATACCTTAATCAGTTCTCAGTAATGAAGAGTCGAGCCCTGACTGGGTGCTTGAAACACATAGAAGGAAATAGTGTTGAGTTGTTGAAGGGGGGCCCATTTTCATTTCAGAACTTTTTGGTAGATGTTACACATGTACCAACATATGCATAGATAATATAGAGCCTTGGTACATCCTGGCTTGGGTTAAGGTTCAAGTTCCCTTTGATATGGCTACCAATAGAGGATTACCAAGTTAATTATGAATTGAGAATGTATGAATAAGAGTCTTGGGTACGATAGTTGATGGATACTCGAGGGTACAGGTCTACAAATGAAGATACAGCTGGAGTTTATGACCTCATTGACCTGCACCGAAGATATTCTTATGGGAGATGAGATTTTGCATGAGGACATGCAAGTGCTTCAGCTGGGGGGAGATGTTGGGTGCCAGTTTTGTACTTATTTAATACATATGTTTCCCCCATTTTACCTTGTGATTAAAACCATTAGGACCATCTTTGCCTCTTTTTCCTACCTTTCTATCTTAAACAATGTTGTTTCACCTTATTTTCATTATCTTTCCATTTCATCGATTATTATGATGCATCGTGTCTTTTTTATAACTAAATCATGATGAATGTTTGGAGAATTTCTCTAGTCTTTTTTTGTCCTTCCAAACGTTATTTTTAGCACAAAAATATTTAGAGAATGAGGTGTACATGAGCAGTTAAAGGTGTGTTGTTACAATGATTTGTTACACCATGACACTGTTACATTAGGATGTTGTTACAGACCTGCTAGATGAATTGCTGTTACAGGTATACCTGAACTTATGATGCTGAACTGTCCTCTATTGTTGTTACGCTACAACTGTGATTTTCCACAACAACTGTGGAAGTAATTACATATTGTATTTTAGGATAACAACCTTTAGGCAGTTTTGATTGTAATCTATATTCTTCCAGTCAGAATTTTGATTAAGAAGTGGTTGTAACTATATGTATTCTATTTGATCAGCATGGAAATCATAATATTCTCATGACTAATCCATCCCTGGTTTTTCTGAACATGTAAAAACTATATAATTCTCGACCCTTGAGGTCAAAAGGTTAGCGGAGAAAAGTATTACTTTGGCTATGTAATTTTGGTCATGTTAATATAAGTTATCATGTTTTTTTTGTTACATGCATTATCTAATTTAGTTTATGTTTAAGTTCCTTCCCTTCCTTCACCCTGCTAGGGAGGAAGGGCCCTCCTCTTTAGCAGGGATTGCAATGGTTAAGGTAGATGTATATATTTCTTATTTGCTTTATGTATCAGTGGAAGTTTTGTTGCTATTGTTCTAGTTGTTAATATATCTGCTTCAATTCCAATAGTATATATGCTGTTACACATATTTTATTAGAGATAACAACAAGGTAATTGTTGTGTGGTGCACTAGGTAAAGATTAATTGAGTTATGATCATAGTCCTATAGATCATTTTATTTCTTCATGAGTGATTCTTTCCAAGATTTAATTCAGCAACGATTTCCTTTATTTGGATTTGCTTCTCATTTGATATATCAGCACAGACAATGCGACTGTCATTGAAATAAAAGACAACCCTAGATTGATAATTTATGTTTATAGTTTTAGTCATTTAAAAATGACTAATACAGTACAAAAATCTCCTTTGCTGAACAAACACTTGGATGGTAGCAAAGGTCATCTCCATCTGAAGGGTTCCTTGCAACTTAGCTCCCCATGAGCGAGACAGTAACATGCCATACTTAGGGGGTATGTCTGCAGCAACTACGTCCATCCCCAAGCTCTTGGTTGGAAGTTGTGCTAAAGTGACACATAATTCCTTAATGATAACTAATCACTTTTCCTTACTTGAATTAAAAGAGTACGTATATTTGTACGGTCTTATGATTTCAAGTCCTACATTTTCCATGACAGCCTTAGGCATAAGGTTGTGTAAGGCTCATGAGTCTACCATGACGTTATGAAAATTTTTCATGAATGTTTAGACTAGTATAGAAAGGAGGTTGAGGTTTTCCATCTACTTCAGGCCCAAAAAAAAGTTTAGGTTGATCATCAACCACATTGATTGTATCCGCACCTTCCCCTAAATTCAGAGCTTTCATTACTTGGGACTTCTATACATTCTTATTCATAAGCTCTATTAATGAAATGGGTATCTTAAGCTTTGATAATTCAAGTTCAATGCTTAATGATGTTTGAATTTTTTTTGAGTTTAGGACATCTTGATTTTCAACAACATCCCTTCGGGTAGTTTCATTTTGCTAGCTGGTGGATGGAACATCCATTTGAGTTGTTTTTGAAGCAGTATCAAACATATTTTTAGTTGGATTTTCTGGAGTCTTTTTAGGAGTAATCTCAGAATTTTTATTTGTAGGGGTGTCTATTGTCTTTTTAATTTGAGTTTAAACAATTTTCTAGGTAGTGTTGTCAGTAGTTTTATTAATTCTAAGGTTATACTTCCTATGAACTTCCAGGATGGAATTTTCAAAACCTTTTTTATAGTCATCTGATTCCTCGTAATAAACTTCAGTTTGTGAAATCAAAAAAAAATTCTTTCTCTTATTGAATGAGAAACAAAGAATCATCATCATTTATCCCCATTAAGTTGATTTGAGTGTCATCTAGGTCCTCAATTGTTTCACCCTCTTTATCACCATAGTTTTCTTGAGATGGAGGCCTAACCTACTGGACTGGTCCCTTTTGTTCCCTTTGTTTAATTTGTGGTCGGTTCCCCCTAGAATTGGGATTTTTTATTTGAGGACTAGGTTGTTTTTCTCTAGGAGGGGCCCTATCAGTAATATTCATTCTCTCCACAATTTTTTCCATAATTATAACTAGGGAATCTATCTTACCATCATGAGAGGAGGTTTATGGTTTCTCTTTTATGATTACTCTTCTCTTAATCCTAATCCTAACTCTCTTGGCTAACAAATTGACCTATACATTAACGTCTATATGCATCTCTTCTAAGGTTGTATAACTTATTTCTCTTAATTTGTAAGACATGTCACCATTGAAACCATCTGGGAATTTAATTAGGGATAAAAATTGAGGGGGCTTAATGTTTGCTGGAATCACATTGCAAACATTGCTAAATCTGGTGCAGTAATCCTTCACACTCTATCCAAGGGCCCTTATAATGTTCTCATATTATGATTGGATCTGAAGGGGGTTTTTCTTTGTCTCCCATCTACTGAGGAATGATTGGTGAAAAACAGTGAGATCATTTATACTGGCTGCTAGTAAGGATTTGGACCATTTTCTAACTTCCATGGTTATAATTTTAGCAAACAGTCTTATTTTGACATCTTCCTCATCAAATCATTGAAGATCAAAATAATCATTCATTCTGTCAACAAGTTGTTGAGCGGTGATGGGTCTAGTACCATCAAACTGAGGGATTCTAGTTTGATATTCCTGGGGCATATTATGCAAAGGTGCATCCAAAACTAGGGGAGCCTACCTTGCTACCATGATTGGGATTTGGGGATGAAATATAGATGGGGATATGAGGGGTATAGGTGTAGGAGTTCCTACGATAAGTTGAAGCACTGTCTGATATGCTATTAGAGAAGTACTGGAGATTATAAAGGAAGTGGGACTAGTTGATGTAGAATGAACAAATTTAAAGGAAGCAGAAGATGCTACTATTGTTAATGTAGAGAGTTCAACAAATTGTTGAACGTAAGCTTCATGCAAAACTTGAACAAGGTCTCATACTAGATCCTATAGCTTTTCACAGTTTTGGAGGATTTGCATATCAAATTCTGGTTTATTAAATTTAATTTAAGATGTAAAGGATTGCAGAACTGATTGATCAAACACTGTTTCTTTCACAAAACTCTCAAACTTATTCCTAAATATATTGTGTTCAAATAGTATGTTAAACTGAATATGTTCTAAAGTGACAAAACCCTTAGGAAGAGAGTTTTCTTTGGGTGGGGAACTGTTGCTTCCTTGAATTTTAGCTAAACTTATTTTTCTAATCAAATTTTCAGGATCATCTACATCTTAGCAGGTTCTGGGTCAGGATGAGATCTAGTGTAAATCCTTTTTGGAGCCATGACTAAATGTTTATTTTAAAAATTACACAACCTATGAACATTTATTTTTGAAAGTTAAAACATTAATTTTCTTTAACTAGGGAAATGAGTCTAAAAAAAAGTCAAAGAGTGCTTGAGTTCCCTAGTATGATCGCCACTATTTTATGACTTTGTAATTTCTGAGGCTGTGAAAGAAATCACAAAGGTAACCACAAAAAAATTTTGGAGTTGTGAATCTATCCCTTCCAACTCTAGAGAGGGATCTCTCTATCTGATTTAGCTATGTTCTTCTGAATAATATTAGGATAGATATTAGGTTCAGGTTTGTTTGTTTGATTGATTGAGATTATTTGATTTGTTTGGTTGATTAAATTCCTAAATTCCATTGGGATATGATGTCTATAGCTTAACTTGGATCTGTTTCAGATTTTCAAAATGGATTTCACAAGGCACGGTAGCTAAACTAACTGGATCTTATAAATTTGAATGAAATGTAAGGGAAGGAATGAAATAGGTTCCATTAAGCAAAAGATAGTTTAATAATTGTTTAACTTAACTTCAGAAGAAACAATTTAAATCATTCACAAAAAATAACAAAGTGTATTTTACAATAAATTATGTTCTTCAACTTTATGTAAAATAACTTAGATTAGGAATACATAAGCATGGAAAACAAGGTAATAAACACATATAAAATGAGAGAAGCACATCACTAATAGTTAAAAACATGAATCCTATGAAAGATTCATTTTTATTATTGATCAGCCCATGAAATTTGAAAAAGTACAAAGGCCTTTGAGAGTGCACAAATCAACCCTCGAAACTTCAAAATCTGAAGTATTTATAAATTTATTTAAAAAAAATCCTGTCATGAAAGATTAGGATATATTTTAGGCATATATAAAACAAATTACGTCTTTTATTAAAAAATAATAGGGCAAGTTGGAAATGTTTGAATGTTGGCCTTAATTTGAAGGAGGTTGTTGTTGATTTGTCTCTTTGACCCTTGTTGCGTTGTTCATCCTGTTGCTGACGATAGAGTTACTCATTTGGTCTAGTAACTCGCATAATGTTTCCCATATGTATTCACATTGAGTATATAATTTAGTCACTCTTCTTTAGATCTCATCTACTTCTATATACTTTGCAAAAATAGGCTTGATGAAAAAAATATGATATACCTCATGCTAGACACTTAAATAATTTTCTAGTGCCTCAAGAAAAGCCTTCCCTATAATGCTGCCCAGTATGCCTGCAAATTTAGAACCATATTTATATATATCCATAAATCTCTTGTTATAATCATCCAAGGTGATTAATTTATCATTTATCACAAAAAAACTTGGAAGTCCTTTCTTGTTCAACACTTCAAGCTTGTTGAAGAATCTGTTGACACTAATTTCTAGTCCCTGCCATTTTTCTTCTAGCTGCAACATGAGGTTCCTTTTAGTTAATATTTTCTTGACTTCCAACATTGTATTAGTCCTTTCTTCAATCTGTAATTATTCCAGCTCATACTTGTTCTTAGAATTCAAAAATTTGATGATGTTTGTAGCTTCTGTTGGCTTGTCTCCTGCATGATCTCCAAATTTTCTCAATTTATTCCTTAGACTTCTGAATTAACTCATTCTGCTAAAAAATAATTTGAATGGAATGCCAAATTTTGTTCATGGATTTGTGGATATCCATCCATAAGTTTTCCTTATCTTGGGCTAAGGTTTGAGCCATGTCATCCTCTTTCCCTAATTATTGTAGTCTTTGTGTGAGCCTCTAAGACTTATGTACTTCAGTCATATATGAAGTTTCTATCCCTGATTTCTACTCTTGTAGGGCCTTAAATTGTCTTTGTAATGTTTTTATTGCTTCTCCCTATATTGACATGTCCTCCATAGCCTTTGTCAATTTACCAACAACATCTAAGTCCTTGACTTGGGATGTTGCTGATGTAGAAGCCCCTGTTGTAGTTGAGACAACCATTACTGTTTGGGGTATGGTTGTAATAGGTAAAGCCTCCAATTGGACTAATGCTAATTGTGCATTCTATTCCTTTTCTTTTACTAATTTCTCCAATTCCACTTCCATGTTCCTGATTTGTGCATTTTGCTCCATGATGAGTTTGAGCATATCTTCTTTCTAGCTCTCCATCTCTCCCATTTCATTAGTCTACGGATCCTCGGTGGATGGTAGTTTTAAATCTTTCATGAGTGCTGCAATGTTAGCATTCTTCTTTTTGATAATTTTTTCTTCCGCTTTGACATTGGATGGATCATATATAATTTTGATAACCAAGTCTCTAAGGATTTAATTTTATTTTCCTTGGCTAGAGAAGTGAGTTTTTCAATCTTTAACCATGTTTGGACATTGGTGAGTGATAGATGCAACTTAGAATCATTCATAGAAGTGTTTGTCAAAGTGGAAAATATATTTTCCCTTTTTTTCTTATGCATCTCCATCTAATCAATGGGATGGATGTCATTGGCTTCAAATTCAAAAGAGGTCTGCTTATAATCTGTTGTTTTTTGAGGATGGGAGACTTGTTCTTGTAAGAATTCCATCTGCATTCTTCCCTTATTTGTGTCAAAATTTGACATAAGTCTATGTTGAGCAGTGGTTGTCTGCTTCCAAAATTGAGTATAATTACCGGTTTTAAGGATTTCATTCTTAAGTTTTATTTCTTTGTACTTATCAAATATTGTATTTTCATTATGTCCTTGGATCAGCCTAGAGGTTTGAGTTGTGCTTGGATTTCCCTATGAAACTGACGATGTTGGAGAGCTTGTAAATACACTCCTTGATTGTGTTGAAGAATTTGGACCCTTTAGCACTATTTTAGGTGGTTGTTCTCCATCCTTTGGAAAATCTGTCTTGGGAGTTGTCTTCATCTTTTTCCTATAAATTTTGAATTCCTTTGTTGAGAGCTTAGTGACTAAAGGGGATCCCTTTTCTCTTGGTATTTTTTTATGTCTTTTCCTGTGGTGTGGGAGTCTAAGAAGTAGAGGTGGACATAAGCTTATCTTCTACCTCTTGTTGAGTGTTATCCACCCATTCAATATGGTTCATGTACTTCTCAATCTTAGGCCTCTGAGTATGAAAATAAGGAGTGGTGTTGTGCTACACCCTTAGCTTGGAAATTAGGCTAAATGGGCCATATGACCATGTGAAGCTCAAGGCGAAATTCATTTTCTTTAGGAGGTTGTATGCCTCCTCACGTGTTGTCCTGTTGTTACAAATAAAAGGGCCAATCTCGGTTTTTATCCTGAATTGAGATTTCTTTTTAGCATCGACAAAATGAGTCTCACCTAAATTGATCATCTTCCTGATGTATTATGAGGAAAATACTCTCATTGGGAGTTTTATCCAGGTGGATTTTAGTGGCCACCCACCTATTCCATTTGGACCCACAACACCAATTCTTTCAGTTTTTCAGCTTCAACATAGCTTACTATTTTTAGCAGGTTTTCAGGTCCTCCACTCCCAGAGCCATTTTGGGGACTTGATGATCCAGGTGGATATTGGTGTCCACCCACCAATTCTATTTTAACCCCAACCATTAGTTCTTTCAGTTTGTAAGTTGCAACACAACTTACTATTTTTAGCAGTTTTTCGGGTCCTGAACTTCCGGAGCTATTTTGAGGCCCTAAGAAATGTTTTTTGGGGAAACCAGGAGAAACATGGGTCCATGGACCAATTTTTATCACACTGAAATTTTTACTCCTCAGATATATCTTTCTAACTAGCTATTGAGCAATTCAAACGAAGATCGGATGCCAAAGTTACATCCCCGGGAAGTTGAAACACCAACTTACTCAAACGGGGCCCATAGTTTTGGCGCTTCATCTCCTAGGGTTAGGTTTTTAAACATTTTGGTTTTTAAATTATTTCTCAACAGTAAATAGACCTTCGAGCCTCATTTCAACACATTTGAGGGGCTGGTATCCAACACATCTCTTCTCAGAGATAAGCTCTACCAGTGCCCTAGCTTGCTTGTTCCCATCATTTTAGTTCTGTAACCCAGTGGGGAGGCCTGTAGCCATCACATCTCTTCTGAGAGATACACTACCATTTCCCTTGATCGCTAATTTCCATTATGTCTCATTGTAATAGTTCAGAGGCCTGTAGCTGCGACATCTCTTCTCAGATATATGCCTACAAGCGCCCTAACTGTTCATTTCAGTTATTTGTTTTATTAATAATATGAAGCATTATTTCCACTACATCTCTGTATCTATGGTTATATGTGTATTTTGTTGCATTCTTGCAAAACTCCATATCAGTGGTATGAGAACGACCTTCTCTTTCTCTATTTTTCTTTTCATGTCCTCAACACAGCCAAGGTATAAGGAGTTCAACCTCGCAAACCCCGATGACCCCCCATGGTGGAAGGAAAGAAAGACGAGGAAGAAAGAAATCCTATCAAAATATTGCACGGGGAGGCCCTCGAGAAACAAAGGAACGTGATGATGGATAAATTTTCCTAGATCATTCAACGACTGCCCATCGACAACACATCTACATCCAGCACGTCCGCCAATAGGTCCGCTACATCCTGGACAAATCCAATACCAATTTCAGTAGAATTCCCCCCTAGGGAGGAACTTAACACAATGGAGACCATTTCTTCCTAAGGAGGGAGGAATGATCTAGGTGGATATCGATGGCCACCTGCCTATTCCATTTGGATGCGTAGCATCAATTCTTTCAGTTTTTCAGCTTCAACACAACTTACTATTTTTAGCAAGTTTTTGGGTCCTGCACTCCCGAAGCTGTTTTGGGGACTTAGTGATCCAGGTGGATATTGGTGGCCATCCACCTATTCCATTTGAAATCCCACCATTAGTTCTTTCATTTTGTAAGTTCCAGCACAACTTATTATTTTTAGCAATTTTTTGGGTCCTGAACTTCTGGAGCTGTTTTGAGGCCCTAAACGACGTTTTTTGGGAAAACTGGGAGAAAAATGTGTCTATGGATCGACGTTGCTCAGAACAAAATTTTTAATCCTCAGATATATATTTATAACAAGCTATTGAGTGCGTCAAACGAAGATCGAATGCCAAAGTTACGTCCCTCGGAAGTTGAAACACCAACTTACCCAAACGGGGTCCACATTTTTGGCGCTTCATCTCCTAGGGTTAGGTTTTTGGACATTTCGGGTTTTACATTGTTTCTCAACAATAAATAGGCCTTCGAGCCTCATTGTAACACAATTGAGGGGCTGGTAGCCGACACATATCTTCTCAGAGATAAGCTCTACCAGTGCCCTAGCTCGCTTGTTCCCATCATTTCAGTTGTGTAAAATAGTGGGGAGGCCTGTAGCCATCACATCTATTCTTAGAGATACGCTACTAGTGCCCTCACTCGCTCATTTCCATTATGCATCATTGTAACACAGTTCAGAGGCATGTAGCCACCACATCTCTTCTTAGAGATACATGTACCAGTGCCCTAGCTGTTTATTTCAGTCATTTGTATTATTAATAAAATGAAGCATTATTTCTCTTGCATCTCTGTAACTATGGTTATATGTGTATTCTATTTTGTTCCTACAAAAATATGGATCAGAGTTATTTGGGCATCCTGTATGGTGACATCTCACACCCATACACTCTTATTTCAGTGTAATTCTGATAAAGGTACTAGTCTCCTGTCTTGGCTTTCTCTGTGAGGTGTAAGACTTTCTGAATTTCATCACTAGTCCTGGGTTCTGCACTGCTAGGAAATAAACACATGGTTTGATGAAAAAAATGATCTATGTAGCCTTTTCAAGTGTACTCATATGAATCCTTCCTTACCAAGGAAGTCCATAAAATAACTGATTGTGGATTTCCTTCTTCATCCAGCTTCTGGAGTGTAAATGGGAACCTGTCTGCTTGATAATATATGAACATGTAAACAAGAATTGAGCCATACTTGAACATTCCTTCAGTTTGTAACTTAAGGAATTGTTCATGAATGTTGTTAGCAATAAATTGACTGAAATTAAAAATAATAGAGGGTCTCTCATCATTGGAAAAAATGGATAAAAAACCTAGGATAGGTTCATCCATCCATTCATTTGAATAATAGCCTAACGTACTTGAAAGTACAAAGATTATTTTTTTGGATTGGTTTGGAAACATAGATGAGGGATAGGGTGGATTATTCTTTGGTAACTGAGAATTTTTTGGTAAAAATATTTTAAAAGTCTGGGATCTCTTTGAGAAGTTTAATTTTTGGTATAGGTCATGATAGAAAAATTGGAGTGCAGGTGCTAAGGAGAGCTGTGGCTCTACTCTGTCTCAATAATCTCTTCAGTTAAGCTTTCATTCATCAAATTTGGGAAATTTGATTAATTAAATCACCATAGTCTGATGTTAATCAAACCTTCAAATAATAGGATCTTTGGCTTTTTAAAATAAGGTGCTCCAACTATTCGCAACCTTAAAAGCGCTTAAATTATTGTTTGAAACCCCTTTTGGAATACTCAGATTAAAATTAAATGAACCACCATTCAAATCTTTTTAAACAAATATCTAAGGTTTAAAACCAATGTAGTGAACCCTTTATCCCTCCGACACAAACCACAAATCAACGCCTTATTACTTCGAGCCCACCATAAATATTCAAATTTCACTTGTTAAATAAACAATTATCAATGCAAAAGCGCTAGCCATACCTTTATTAACTTCCGTGCAACTCGCTGTTGTGAAAACCCTTGGATCCACTTCCCTCACGATCAGACGAGAATCACACTTTTTTGTGGACCGAACTTTAACCCAGAAATAAAATGCAAAATAGGAAGTATTGGGTCGGTGACGTGGCAACTTTTAATTGGATCACATTTTATTTTGTGAAACTGCCCTCGGCTCAAAAGTGGTGTGAAACAAGTGGTATGGTATTTCAAAACTACTCAGCTTCCAATCCGGTAATTGAACAATGTTCAACTTAGAATTTCACAGTATTTAGTTCATTTCTTCAACTATATCGCTCCAACAAACAACAAAACAACGCATTCGCTCCAAAAGACAGAGTTTAATATTCCTTGAGTAAATGGAGCATAACTATGATTTCACTCTTTCAACAGAGTCACTATTCGACCTTCTTCAAAGAAAACACATTCAATTCATTCTCTGTGAACATGCATTCAAATACATTCAGAGGGAAACAGGAGACTCAAACAGAATTGCATTCCTTTCAATTTATACACAGAAATACTCAAATCGAAGGAATGAATCCTTCGGGAGAATTGTCAATAACATACACAGATATAAATAAGTCCACAATTTTATTAAAGGCAGAGAACAAAGCCTCTCGATTCAGTGTTCTACTGCAAATCCCCCCTGTACTCTGTATTAGGGGTTACATTTTATAATCCTTTACATGACTCTTCGGCTCCTTCTTGAGGACCGATTTTATTTCTAACATAAAATACTAATTACATAATATTATTGTAACTCTACCAACAGAAACCAAACATAATGACACGAATGAAACTATTCAGCTTCTTCAATTATTAAACTAATCCTATCTACCATAAGTGTAACTGACATCTAAGGTATTGACACCTTGGCTGGTACATTCCTTGAACATTTTTGGACTCTTCTAGCCAAAACATGTGGACAATTGTCTCACATTGCTGGCTAGTGTCCAATGCCCCTGCATCAGACTCCTGAGGGCAATTTTCTTCATGGGATCCTGTCCATGAGCTCTTTCATAGAACTGCCCAGCTTCTACAACATAACCTGTGTCATCCAAGTAGCTTCTTCATCTGGCTAGTCCTTCCTCTTGATCAAATACTGGAAATATTCTTGTCCTTTGGTTCTTTTGAACACCTTCTTGTCCAAGATATTCTTTGGTTGTAATGGCTGCGCTGTAGGTAACTGTTTTACCCACTCAATATGATTGTCTTTCACCTGTGCCACCATCTTCATACCTGTACAAATCTGCAACATTAAATATTGGAGATATACCAACATTAGGAGGCAATTCAATTTCATAAGCATTAGCAGAAAATTTTCTTAGTATCTTGCATGGCCCAATCTTCTTGAACTTCAATTTGTTATACTGCTTCTTTGGGAATCTTTATTTCCTCAAGTGTACCAAAATCAAATCTCCAACTTCAAAATTAACTTATTTTCTGCTCAAATCTACTTTGCCTTTGTACTTGATGTTGCTGCTTTGTAGCTATTGTTTTACCTGCTCATGTATTGCTTGAATCTCTGAAGCAAATTCTTCTCCATCAACACTCCTCAACTCTGCCTTTCCCAAGTTTCTCAATTCAGATATTCCTCTGGGGTGAATTCCATAAACAATATGGAATGGACTCTGTCCTGTACTTCTGTTTGGTGAATCATTGTATGCATACTCTGCCTGTGGAAAAATATGGTCCCACTGTTTGGGATGCTCTCCTGCAAGGCTTCTCAAAAGATTACCCAGACTTCTATTTACTACCTCAGTTTTCCCATCGGTCTGAGGATGATAAGCTGAGCTGAAACTTAGTTTAGTACCAAGAATCTTCCATAATGTCCTCTAAAAATGACCCAGAAATCTAGTATCTCTATCAAAAAAAATACTCTTAGGCAACCCATGTAATCTAACAACTTCTTTTAAAAACAAGTTAGCAACATGAGTAGCATCACTGGTTTTATAACATGGAATAAAATGTGCCATATTGGAAAATCTGTCAACCACAACAAAGGTTGCATCATTCCCTCTCTGTGTCTTGGGAAATCCTAAAACAAAATCCATACTCACCATATCCCAAGGCCTGTCTGGAATAGGCAATGGAATGTACAAGCCTGCATTTTGGCTTCTCCCCTTTGCATATTGACAAATTTTGCAATTCTTCACAAAATTTTCCACTTCAGCTCTCATCTTTGGCCAATAATAAAAATGACTTAGCTGCTCATAAGTTTTATCAGTGCCAAAATGTCCAGCAAGTCCACCACTATGCTTTTCTTTGATTAAATTCTCCCTCATGGAACAATTTGGTACACACAATTGGTTTCTTCTGAACAATAAGCCCTCCTGCAAGAAATAATCCAACCATTGACTCCTATCTGTCAAAGCAGGGTTACAACATGCTTCAAATGATTTTTTAAAATCTGAATCTATCTTATAAATTTCCTTAAGAAAATCAAATCCTACCACTTCAAATTGGTTTTCTTGAACAAGCATGTTTCTCCTACTCAAAGCATTAGCTACCTTATTTGCTTGGCCACTTATATGCTTCAAAACAAAATTAAAACTCTGGAGATATTCAACCCATTTGGAATGTTTGTGATTCAATTTGGGCTGCTGCATAATATATTGTAAAGCATGATTATCTGAATATAGCACAAATTCCTTAGACATTAAATAATGCCTCCACTTCTTCAATGCTTGCACAATTGCATAAAATTATTTTTCATAAGAGGAATACTTTCTTCTTGTCGCATTCAACTTCTCATTGAAATATGCTACAGGCCTATCATCTTGACTCAACAAAGCTAAAATAGCTTCTCCATTGGCATCAAACTTCACTTGAAATGGTTTGTTAAAATCAGGCAAAACTAGAACATGCTTTTTAGTTATCTTCTGTTTCAAAAGCATAAAATTATTTTCTACTTCAGAAGTCCATTTGAATGGCTATTTTTCCTTATTTATAGTTTCAATGATGGGTGCATTAATCTTGCTAAAAGTCCTTATGAATTTTCTATAAAAACTGGCAAGTCCATGGAAACTTCTTACCTCAAAAACACTTATTGGTGAAGTCCACTCCATAATTGCCTTGACCTTTTCTGGATCCATCTCCAGTCCTTCAGCAGAAACAACAAAACCCAGGTATACCAATTCTTCTTTCATGAATGAACATTTCTTTAAATTTATCAACAACTTCTCTTGATGTAACTTCTTCAAGACATAATTAAGATGCCTTAAATGTTCTTCCTTTGTTTTGCTGAAAACTAATATGTCATCCAGATATACTATTACAAATTTACCAATAAATTCCTTTAACACTTCATTCATGAGCCTCATAAAAGTACTAGGTGCATTTGGTAACCCAAAAGGCATTACCAACCACTCATACAATCCTTCGTTTGTTTTAAAGGCCGTTTTCCATTCATCACCCTCCTTTATCCTAATTTGATGGTATCCACTTTTCAAATCTAATTTTGAAAAATATTTTTCTCCACTCAAACATTCCATTAAATATTCAATTCTAGGCAAAGGAAATCTATACCTGATTGTTATCTTGTTGATTGCTCTTGAATCAATACACATTGTCCAACCTCCATCTTTCTTTGGACTCAGTAATGCAGGTACTGCACATGGACTTAAGCTTTCTCTGATCAGACCTTTGTCAACCAATTCCTGCACTTGCTTCCTAATTTATTCATTCTCGGTGGGAGTCATTCTGTAGGCTGCTTTGTTTGGAATATTTGATCCTGGAATCAAATTTATCTGATAGCTGATTTTTCTTATAGGTGGAAATTCATCAGGCAACTCATCCACAACAATATCACAATAATTTTCAACATTTCTTGAATTTCAATTGGAAAATCAGAAATTTTTGTGGAAGTAAGCACTACCTTAGGTTTGAAAACTAAAGAAAAATTTACCTCTTCATATTCAATCTACTGTAAGTACTCTTTTCCACTCAGCAATAAAGTCTTTGGATCAGACCTTTTGCTTGATGGTTCTCCTTCCTCCATAGGTATCAATGTGTGATGCACTCCATCCTTAAAGAACTTGTAAGTGTTCTTCTTACCATCATGTACTGTTGCTCTATCATACTACTAAGGTCTACCCAGAAGTATGTGACACACATCCATAGGCATCACATCACACATGACCTTGTCTTTGTAGCTTCCCATCTGCAACTCTATCTCACATTGCTCCTTCAAAATCAGATGGTGTCCTTTATGAAGCCTTGACACCTTGTAGGGTGTTGGATGTTCCCTTGTCTTCAATTTTAGTTTCTCTATCACCTTTGTAGAGACCAAATTATCTGTGCTGCCACTATCAATGACCAACTGATAGAATTTCCCCTGGACTTTGCACACACTCCTGAACAGTCTTCCTTTGTGTTGGTTCAACAACTTCTTTTGTTTGCTTCAGCAAAACCTTATTGACCACCAAAGATTCTCCCTTCTCTGGTAAAATTGATTCTTCTGTTTCAGACATCCTTGCTGCCTCTTCTCCAACCTGAGCAACAATTGCATTTATTTGACCAGTACACATATTCTCTGGGAATTCATAGTGCTTATGCCCCAATTGGTGACATCTGTAACACCTCACTTCTCTTCCTTTGCCTCTGCCTCCTTTTTCTCTGTAGGAACTCCTTCTGCCCCTTGCATCACCCTCTGTGGATGCATTATGAGGTGAGATGATACTAGCTCCATCCCTTGGTGCTGTAGACCTTCCTCTACCACCTTAACTTCCCTTTCCTCGAAAAGTACCTCTTCCTTTGGCAGACTGCTTTCTCAGGAGTTTTTCTTCAACTTTCAAGGCCATTTGATAAGCCTCTTCAACTGTCTTAGGAGACATAATACCCATCTCATCCTGCATCTCCAACTTGAGACCATTCACATACCTGGCAACCTTCTTTGCTGTGTCCAGGATTTTTCCACCTCTTATACTTACTTTATAAAACTCTTCTGTGTATTCTTTCACTGTCATCAATCTCTGTCTAAGGTTCTGCATTTGTCTAAATAATGTAAGCTAATAATCACTAGGCAAGAACTTACCTCTTAGCTTTGCCACCATTTTGGTCCAAATATTAATTGGTTGTTTACTAGCTCTCCTTCTCTCTGCTTGCACTCCATCCCACCAAAGTGTTGCATGTCCCTTCAACTTTGTCACTGCAAATTTGACTCTTTTTTCTTCACCCATCTCTTCATAATCAAAGCACTTTTTCATATCATTAATCCATTCTATCAGTTCTTCTGGATTCAATCCTCCTGCAAAGCTTCACACTTCAAGTCTAGGCTTGGATGTAGACCCCATAACAGATTTAAGGAGTCTCATCTCAGGAGGAATCTCAACATTTTCTCCTACCTCTTCTTCAGTTTCAGGTTCACTGACATCCTCAGGACCTCTTGGGTGTCCTAATTCCATTTCTTCCAATCTAGCTTGGACCCGTTGTAAGGTCTCTAATACTTCTACATTAGCAACTGGCCTGCCTCTTCTCCTACCAGCAGCACCTCTGGCAACTCGGACAACCATGCTGGAATTCTTCTTCTGAATTTTGGAAGTCAGCTCAGTCTCTGCAAAATGCCTTAAAATCTTCTCTGATACCAAAAATGATAGCAAAATTGGAGTGCAGGTGCTAAGAAGAGTTGTGGCTCTACTCTGTCTCAATAATATCTAAGGTTAAGCTTTCATTCATCACATTTGGGAAATTTGATTAATAAAATCACCATAGTCTAATGTTAATCAAACCTTAAAATAATAGGATCTTTGGTTTTTTAAAATAAGGCGCTCTAACTATTCGCAACCTTAAAAGCGCTTAAATTATTGTTTGAAACCCCTTTTTGGAATACTCAGATTAAAAGTAAATGAACCACCGTTCAAATCTTTTTAAACAAATATCTAAGGTTTAAACCCAATGTAGTGAACCCTTTATCCTTCTGACACAAACCACAAATCAATGCCTTATTACTTCGGGCCCACCATAAATATTCAACTTTCACTTGTTAAATAAACAATTATCAATGCAAAAGTGCCGGCCATACCTCGATTAAATTTCATGCAACTCGTTGTTGCGAAAACCCTTGGATCCTCTTCCCTCACGATCGGACGAGAATCACACTTTTTTGTGGACTGAACTTTAACCCGGAAATAAAATGTGAAATAGGCAGTACTGGGTCGGTGACGTGGAAACTTTTAATTGGATCGCATTTTATTTTGTGAAATCGCCCCCAGCTCAAAAGCGGTGCGAAACACGTGGTATGGTATTTCAAAATCGCTCAGCTTTCAATCCGGTAATTGAACAGTGTTCAACTTGGAATTTCACAATATTTATTTCATTTCTTCAACTATATCACTCCAAAAAACAACAAAACAACGCATTCGCTCCAACAGACAGAGTTTAATATTCCTTGATTAAATAGAGCATAACTATGATTTCGCTCTTTCAACAGAGTCACTATTCGACCTTCTTCAAAGCAAACACATTCAATTCATTCTCTGTGAACATGCATTCAAATAAATTCAAAGGGAAACAAGAGACTCACACAGAATTGCATTCCTTTCAAGTTATACACAGAAATACTCAAATCAAAGGAATTAATCCTTCGGGAGAATTTTCAATAACATACACAGATATCAATAAGTCCACAATTTTATTAAAGGCAGAGAGAAAAGCCTCTCGATTCAGTGTTATACTGCAAATCCTCCCTTTACTCTATATCAGGGGTTACATTTTATAATCCTTTACATGACTCTTCGACTCCTTCTTGAGGACCGGTTTTATTTCTAACATAAAAGACTAATTACATAATATTACTGTAACTCTACCAATAGAAACCAAACAGACTGACACGAATGAAGCTATTCAGCTTCTTCAGTTGTTAAACTAATCCTATCTTCCCTAAGTGTAACTGATAGCTAAGGTATTGACACCTTGGCTGGTACATTCCTTGAACATTTTCAAACTCTTATAGCCACAACATGTGGACAATTGTCTCACATTGCTGGCTAGTGTCCAATGCCCCTGCATCAGGTCATTGAGGGCTTCCACTGAGAAATGGGTGTTGGATTCAATTTGAGGAACCCGCATCATCTGATTGATTATAATCAGGGTTAATTGTGAATAAAACTTCTCCACTTTTGGCTACAAAAATTCTTTGATTGGGTAAGTAACATGCATGGAATATCTGAATAAACTTAGGGAAGTAGTAGGTCTGAGGAAATATATACAAAGGTAAATTGGACTCCCAGAGTTTAATTTCATCGGTCTGGTATAAATGATTGTCTTCGAGCTAATGGTACAGTTAGAATAAATTGAAATCACACTTTGTCTTTGTGATCTTATAATCTATGTCAGCAAGGGGAATATGGTGAAGGTCGACTGTAGCAAGGACCAACGGGTTGCTTGAATTGTCACTATTTTTCTTCTTGGGAGGAATTTTGACAATTGAAACTGTAGGAAAGGAAAATAACAGTGGGAGGTCACTGGGAATTCCCCGACAATAGATTGTTGGTGATAGGATGGTTTTTTCTCTGTGTTTGATTCATTTCTTTGTATGGTTATGAGGAGCTTTCACTGTGCCATAACAAGTTCAGAGTGTGCAGGATGATCAATCTGAATGAGAAAGTTGAAAATGGTGCAAAATGGATGGATAGGGGGGGATTTTATGGTAACAACAGAGGTCCATTAGAGATGTGGGACTGTTACGAATCATAAATAGTAATCCCAGGAAAGTTGAATGCGTAACGACCATGCCAGGTGTTGGTATAGGAGTGGATGTGAGAACGCGGGAAGTGCTAACAGGAAATACAAGTGGGTTGGCGGTTTTTTAGAGGCGGTCCATCGTGGTAACATGAATATGGAGGAGGGGGTGCGAAATGGTGAGGGGATAACATGTAGGGTGGGAATGACAGGGGGGGGACCAATTTTCAAACCCCCCCCCCCCCCTCTCCACCAATAAAGCCAGGATGGGTAGGGGCGCTGAAGGGCACTGTGAATTTTCAATGTGAGCTGATGCTGATTGGGCCGCAAAATCATGAGCACATCTTATCGCTATGTGACAATTATTATTTGTCGTTTTCGGGCTTTATTACATTAGCTCCAACACTTAGGATAAAAAAATTTAATGCACCTAAACTTAGGATAACGCACAAATAATTTAAAACATATATTATAAACTTTTTCAACCTTTTTCACTTCAATTTTATCCTAACCATGACTAATTTTGACTGTCAACGATGCATTTAGATGTGTAGAACCCTATTTTATTTTCTTTGATAGGAAAAAATCATCTATTCTAATCCTTTATATCTATTTCTTCCATTGATCTAGCTTAAACAATTGGATCAATTTATTCATCTACCTAACTATTTTTAGCCAAGATTAAACAGTTTGGATAAATTATTCCTCTAATCTAATTAATAGAAATTCAAACTTGTTTGACCATGATTACACTATCTGATCCAAGAAATGACTTATGTGGCATTTTAAATAAGTTGCACACAACTTTCTATTTATTCTTAAAAAAAAACTATTTATCTGGTAGTGGCATTTGGATTTGCATCACTTCACATTTGTTTTTATTTTTTTCATGGGGTTCTTTCATCATCATTTTTTTATTCTTTCCCTCTTTTTCTTTTCTTTTGTTTTTATTTTCAAATATGCTATTTTCATTTCATTTTATTTTTATTTATATATTTTTTGGAAATCGTTTGAAAAAATAAATTATATTTACAATTTCATATGACTAAAAGAAAATATTCAATCACCTTGTGATCTTATGAATTATAGGACCTTAATAGGGTTGATGTATTTTTATATGTCAATCATGTAGTAGAGACGTCAGCAGAGGGAGTAACAACAAGAGCAGTAGCAAATGGAGGACCGATACACTATGGACCAACCATGGGAGACCAGAGTGAGGGAGAGTGATTTATACACTTTCCTTATTACTGCAGCGGCCTAAGAGATCTTAACTAATATATTCCTCCTCAAGTAATATGAGGAGGCGAAATCCTTGAAGGAGCACTTTGTCTTATTGGTGCATCTGATCTGCTGATGGAGTGCCCAGGAGCAAGGTTTCCATGTTGGTCTTGTGGCGTGGTATAGGCCTTTTGAGAAGGACATATACTTTATCGCTAGCCTATCCGTGAGAGGGGTGGATTTTCCACTGTTCCCTCATGTCCCCCATGGGGTTGCAACTGAGAGTCAACTTTCCTATACTCAGATATATGTGAGGCCTCATGCATTCTGCCTAAGATATTATCAGGTATGTGGTGGACAACTACAAACTTCTTCTTTTGTTGCATAGGAGGCTGGGTTCCTCTCGTTAATAGTCACAACCATTGCACACTTTAGTAGTGATGGGAAGTGCATTAGTTTCCCTCTTTTGTATTATGTCGATTATTTGATTTTTACCTTAAAATCTCCTTTAAATGCCAAAAATTGATAAAATGGTGTGAGATGAAGGTATTATGTAAAAAATGAGATCGTCGTGGATATGGAAATTAAAGTCTAACAATAAATATGTGGAAAAAGAAAATATTTTTTGAGTTGTTAATTAAGAAATAATCAAATATATTATTTGTCAAAAATTTAATCTAACATAATGTCATTTTTTTATTATTTAAATAAAAACAGTGTTCTGAGTTTCAAAAGGAAATTCTAATGCCCGATTATAGGAACGATAAGTAATTAGAGGAAAAAAAACATGTTGTTTATCACATACATATGATTAATCTTAAATAAAAATCACACCAAACCATGTCAAAGATTAAAAATATATAACAAAAATATAAGAAGCATGTACTAAGGGACCCTCCTAGTAAGTGATGCTATGAAAATTTTGAACGATTACTGCAAAACTATATCATAAATACACTCTTGTATTATTGGAAAAAAAAATTCACTGCAAAAGAGTGTATATGTTTCTTAGTTTTTTCCTCTCTAACCCCTGTATGTATTATCTGTCTACTTTTATACAAAGGATAATTACTTAAAAAGCTTCCCAAAATTAGGCTCAATTCCATATTTTTATGCTAAAAACACGTTAACACAACCAAATCTACAACACGTATTCTGATTTTAGAATTTGTTGGAGAAAATGATGGAAGTACTACGATATTATGCTTAATTTCAATGATTTGATACACCTTGCCTTCACTTGGATCAATGTTTTAGAATAAAAATCCTTCCTGCTGGCATGGAATAGATTTGGTGGCGTAACTCCTGTCTCAACAAATTTGATATCTTTCATCTTCATTAGTAACAAAATATTTTTTTTATAAATATTTAAAGATTAAAAAGAAAAGAATAATATTGCAAATTATTTTTACCTTAAACTCATTCTTTAAATGACAAACAATGATCAAATTGTGTGAGATGAAGGTTTAGAAGAAGGTATTTTGTCAAAAATGAGTTGGTCATAGATATGGAAATTAAATCCCAACAATAAGTATGTGGAAAAAATAATATTTTTTGAGTTTCCATTAAGAAATAATCAAATATGTTATTTTTCAAAATTTTAAACATAATATAGTATCATTTTTGTATTATTTAAAGAAAATCGGTATTGTAAGTTCCAAAAACAAATTCTAATTAAAATCAATCTTTTGATTATAAAACACAAATCAAATGGTAAAAAATATAATTAATTAAATGATTAAAAGCATCCATATTTAAATAGAATTCAATCTGAGAAAATTACTCAAAAACACAAAATATGTAATTACGTCACATAAGTAAGATCCTACGTAATTAAAAGATCACTAAAGAAAATCCTGCAATTACTACAAAAATTCCTGTGTGATTATAGGATCACTAAAAGAAGTCTTAGCATGCAACTACAAGAAATTCTAATACATGATTAAACGGTAAGTAATTATAGAGTAATTATAAGAAAATAGAGCATGCTGTTTATCACATAGAACTCACAAAAGTTAAATAAAAATCACATCAAACCATGTTAAAGCTTAAAAATATATAACAAAAATATATGAAACACGTACCAAGGGGCCCATCTGGTAAATGATGCTATGAAAATTATGAACAATTACTGCAAAGCTATATCATAAATCCACTCTTGTATTAGTAGAAAAAAAGAGTTCGAAACAAAATAATGTATATGTTTCTTAGTTTTTTCTTATATAACCCCTATATGTATTATCTATCTATTTATGCAAAGGATAATTGCTTAACAAACTTCCCAAAATTAGAGTCCGTTCCATATTTATGTTAAAAATAACTTAACACAACCAAATCCACATTGCATATTCTTCCTTTAGAATTTGTTGGATAAAATGATGGAAATCTCACGATATTCTACTAATTTTGATGATTTGATACACCTTTTCTTCATATAAATATATATATATGGTAGATTTTTTTTCATGTTTATGTACTTAATTTATATTTTTGTGTTGATGTGTATATTGTTAGGTTATGTTAGATATGTTCATTTAATGAGTTTGCAAATAGATGTGTATATGATAGCAATTATTTGACATGAAATGTACATTAATTTGAGGATGTGTGTGGTGATGATTTTAAATTACAATGTTTGTGTTTTGTTATATGTGATCACAATGATGATGCCCTATTAGATTATTAGATTTGTGTGATAGCTAATGTCCTTTATATGTGCTAGAGGTGTATAAAGTTAGACAATGGTAGTGAATTTGAATGTGTATCTTAGATGATGTTTATTTATTATAAATTATGTATTGGTGAACTTATATCAAACCTATATATATATATATATATATATATATATATATATATATATATATATATATATATGAAACTGCATGCGAAGCGACTTTAAAAATAAATGCAAAGATATTTTTATAAATTACAATTTTTAGTATGGTGGAAACTATGATTGTAAAACTATGATAAATAATTTTCTATTGCTTAGATAGTTCATTAATATTCAATCTAACTTAATTAGTGAAATATTTCAATACTCACAAGGAAAAAATAATTAAAGGTAAAATAATTTAGTTGGTTCTTAATAAGACTAAAATGTGTAATTCATTCAATTTTTAATATAAAATATGAATGATAATAAATTATTCAAAAATAAATTTTAACCAAATCAATATTAGTTTATAAAATTCAATCTATTGTTAAATTTAAAAAATAAGTTAGATTTTCTTACAATTAATTTATATTTAATATAATTTCAAAAATTCCATTTTTATAAAATTTAATTTATTACTAAAGTTATGAGATTTTCAAGAAATTTAAATTTAATATCTCTTACCAATTTAGCTTATAAATTTCTCTCTCTAAAGATGAGGACCAAGAAATGTAAAATAAGGCTTGCGAAGTTACTTGAAGTTGGGGATTTGTTATATTTCAAGTTCTCCCTTAAAAAGACATGTGAAGTTTTTTCTAGTAATAAAGATATAACATTTTGGTGCTATTTTGGTTCTTTATTTGCTATTGTATTGGTTTAAATTTAACTCTTTTTAATAATAAATATGAGTTAAATCATATAAAATGATTCTATACTAGATTTAAACTTTTGACGAATAATATATTCAATTATTTCTTAATGAGAAACTAAAAATATATTAGTTTTTTCACATACTTATTGTTAGGATTTAATTTCAATATCCATGACTATCCCATTTTTCACATAATACCTTCATCTGAACCTTCAAATCACACCTTTTACCATTTTTTGGCATTTAATGGATGAGTTTAAGGTAAAAACATTTTGCAATATTACTCTTTTCTTTTTAATCTTTAAATGTTTATAAAAATCTTATTTTGTTACTAATGAAGATGAAAGGTAAAAAATTTGTTGATACAAGGCTTCAGCCACCAAATCTATTATAGGTCAGTAGGAAGGATTTTTATACTAGAAAAATGATCCAAGTGAAGGAAAGGTGCATCAAACCATCAAAATTGAGTGGAATATCGTGAGACTGCCATCATTTTCTCCAACATATTCTAAAATCAAAATTAACATTGTAGATTTGGTTGTGTTATGTTGCTTTTAGCACAAAAATATGGAATTGACCCTAATTTTGAGAAACTCTGTTAAGCAATTATCCTTTATATAAAAGTAGATAGGTAATACATAGAGGTTATAGAGGAAAAAACTAAGAAACATATACACTCTTTTGTATCGAACTATGTTTTTACGATAATACAAGAGTGAATTTATGATATAGTTTTTCAATAATTGTTCATAATTTTCATAGCATCACTTACGAGGAGGAGCCCCTTGGTACATGCTACTTATATTTTTGTTATATATTTTTAATCTTCGACATGGTTTGTTGTGATTTTTATTTAAAATTCGTGAGATGTATGTGATAAACAACATGCTCTATTTTCATATAATTATGTACTGTTCATGTAATCATGCATTAGAATTTCTTAAGAATTCTCGTAATAACTATTGAATTTCTTGTAGTTATCCTATTATTACACAAGAAATTTTGTAGTAATTACATGCTTTCTTGTAGTGATCCTATAATCACACAAGAAATTTTGTAGTAATTACATGCTTTCTTGTAGTGATCCTGTAATTACGCAGGATCCTATTTATTTGTTGTAATTACATATATTGTGTCTTTGATTAATTTTATTAGAATGAATTCTCTTTAAATATGGATGCTTCAAACCATTTCATTAAATATATTTTTATCATTTGATTTGTTTTTTATAATAAAAAGAGTGATTTTAATTAGAATTTTCTTTTGAAACTCAAAACACTAATTTTATTTAATTTTTTTTTAAGAATAGTATTAATTGATTTGATGATCAATTAATTCAGATGGAGTATCTGGTGAGGAAGTGATATAACCTGTTGAATCTGTAACTTTGTGTCAATGAGTCAAAATTCAATTTAAGAAAATGAAATCAGAATAAGGTGAATTAACTATGGGATCTACTTGTATATGATTTTTGATTGATTTTGATAGGAAAAGATTAAGAACCAATTTACACATACTGTTTTTCACCTCAAAGTTTACCTACCCGGATTGAAAAAATAAATTTCAATTTATTTACCCCACTTTATGACTTGAAAATTTGGCATTGGGAGCTATAAAAAAGAGGTACTTAGGAGTTTAATTTGTTTCCCGAAAAGTAAAAATAAACAGAAAAAATAGAAAATTCTCTTTATTTAAATCATACAGTAAAATTTTTTTATTATGGGGGAGTAGGAATATAAGACGGGAGGTAAGAACCTCTGCCACCACTATAGTGCATCCTACAAAGCCAAGTGAGCTAAGCAATGTATCTATATATTAAGAGATAGTGGAGGAAGATTTATTAGACCACCTGGAATTGGTATACATAGAAATGCAAATAATTTGGATATTCCCCGCCGCCCCCCCTCCCAAATATACTCATGTGATTACAAAAGAAGAAACATGATCATAAATTTCAAGAGAAGCAAAAAAAGGATTAGGTTACATAAGTGATACATCAAATATTCAACTAGAACCACTGGTTTTCTCTCCCCCTACAAAGCGGAATACAATCTATACTATATTATTGAACGAAAACATGAAAGAAGATGAAAGAGGATATAATATAGGAGGTGAACTTAATGGACATAAAATTGGTGGAGGAGGTCGAAGAGATGGTGGAGGAGACAGAGGAAATTGAAATGGAAATGGAGGAAATGGAACACCACCAGAAGATAATGATAGGGAAGCAACCTTTGGCTTTCCTATTGTGGACATTCTAGGCACTAAAATTCGAATGAAGAAAATTCCACCATTGGTGCTTCCAAAATTTTATGCTAGGATCATTGAAGACTTTGACTCCTTTCTTTTAGAATTTGATAATTTATGTCGCATTTATGATTATAACATTGATGCACATAAATTGGAATTATTTCTTGAAACATTGAAAGGAGAAACTCTACGTTGGTTCATGTGTTTAGGTGAGGGTACTATTACATATTGGGATGATATGAAAAAGTATTTTATTAAGAAATATCGACCCTATTTCATACCAAAATATTCTCACGAGGGTATTTTTAGAATGATGCAAAAATAAGATGAAAGCTTAGAAGATTACTTAGAAAGATTTTTATATAATTTTTAGAAATCTAAAAAAAATGAATTGAGTCCTGACACAATTCGTACTATATTTCTAAAATAAATTTGTTATGAATATATAGATACACTTAATCTAATGGGTGTTGGTGATATTTCACATTTTTAATTGACAAAATTAGTGATTTTTGTAGGAAATATTCAATAGGAAAAGATAAAACTGGTGCAAGCATAAGAAATATATTTTCTAAAGTTACTAAATCAGCCACTAGAGGTGTTAGTAGGCAAGAATTAAGAAACTTATTAGAGGGTTTTAAGACTGATATTCTAAATACTCTTACTTTTCAAATAGATTATTTGAATATTAGGAAAAAGAAATAGGAGCAAGAATTAGCCTTATATATATATATTTTCACTAAATGTCGAAAAAAACATCCATTAAGAGAATGTCCTCTTGATAGTATTCAATTTTATTTGATTTGTGCATATTTACACAAAACTGAAGAATGTACCACACTACCCAAGTTAAAGAAAACTTACCAAGGATACTTTGGAAACGTAGAATCAATTTACAATATTGCACCCTAGAGACCATGGCGACCACGTGGAACAGGTATATATGAAGATCTTAATAAAAAAATTATTCCTAATTATAATGCTCCTCAGAATTCATGGAATCCACTAATTCCATAGAAAGCATGGCCTCCACAACAAGCACAAAATCAACCCTATCAACATACCTGGAGGGGATTTTTGTATGGAAATATACCTCATCATCCTTATCCTCCACAATTTCAAGTTCCATACCAACAATAAGAATATCAACAACCTCAACCTCCATATCACCAAAAAACATATCAACCATATCCCCAAATGCAATAAATTCCACAAAAACCACATCCTTCAAAACAACCTCAATTAACCCAACCTCAACAATTACAACTTCCATCCAATCAACCACTTCCACAACCTACACAAATTCATTCTCAACTAGTTGCGGATCCAAATAATAAGATAGAAAAACCCGTTTATAATGATGAAATTGAATCATTCCCTACATATCTTATATCTCCAATAAAATTATAGGAATTTTATGTACTATTACATGGAGAATAAGTAAAATTACAGGAATTTTATGTACAATTACAAGAAAATCTGGTAAAATTATAGGATTTTTTTTTTAACAGTAATAAATAGTCTTGTAGGATTACAAGAGATCAATTTGCAATCTGGTAGAGATGTAAATAAAAAATCTAAAATCATAATTGAAGAATAACCTGAAACAACTATAGATAAACTAGAAAAAACAAAAATAGTCCCATTACAAGAAGAATTGAAAATGATAATGAAACAAATTGTCCCTTTGCAAGAGCAACTTCAAGCTTCTAGGATAACTCCATTTTCTGAGAGATTGATTTATGAAAAACAAGATGTACCAAATATCATACCTGAATTTGATATTATCGATGAATTGAAAAAAATCACTATAAATATTCCCTTAGAGCAAACAAGATATATCAATTTACACCAAAACAATAAAAGAATTGTCTACTAAAATAACTAGAAAAAGGAAACAAGATCTATCAATAATACAAGTCATAGGTAAATTGGCAAGTTTAATGGCTACATAAATCATTGTAGAAAAATATGGTGATATAGGCGTTCTTGTTGTAACAATAGAAGTTAATAATTTTACTATTCCTAATACACTTAGTGATTTAGGTGTTGATATAAATGTAATGAAAAATAAACACGGATATCCTAGAAATAGATAACATTAGACCAACTCCAACAAAGTTAGAATTGGATGATAAATATAAACATTTACCTGAGGGAATTAAAGAAGACATCATTGTTTCTATTGAATCTTGGGCATATCCATTTGATTTTATGATCCTTCAACCCCAATCCACATTAGGAGGACATCCTTTAATTTTGGGAAGACCAGCAACTCCTAACGCTTAGATTAGTTGTTGTTATGGAAATACGACAATAAAAAATGACGATGAAATTAAAAACATTACTTTATGCCCCCCTAAAACATAAAGACAATTAAAAAAAGTTCATTGGTTTGACGAAAATGAAGTAGATATTGAAATAATTCAACCTTTGTTAACTATTGAACAAGCATTTAATATCAAAGAAAATATTGATGAAAATAAAATTGATCGTTTCATTTCTCATCTTGATTTTCTAAAGTATTTTAGGGGGCAATCATCTGGAACATCAACTACAATAGAATATTGTGAACCATTTGAATTTTTTTCAATTTCTGAACATAGTGTTATTCCTTTAACTTATGATCAATCTACAATATTTCAATAATCTGAACCTCCTGTAATCTCTTAGAATTATGAAATTTCATTACACTTAGAAATTCCTGTAAACCTTGTAAATTTTCCTGGATATTATGAAATTTTGTTACACTTAGAAATTCCTGTGAACAATGGAAATTTTCCTGTAATTATGATTTTTTTTTAAAATCCTGAAAAATTTCCTGAAAATTTTGAAGTAGCTTTGTTGAGAACCCCAAATTTTTCTTTCCATTCTCTTTTATCACAACTTTTTCAAGAAACATGTACTGAGGATGATTTAAAACCAACATATTTATCAGTTTTTCTTGTCACTGAATATAAAGTCCTTGCAATAAAGTTATTGAAATATATCCTGAAATGAATTTAAATATCAATTCTAAATTGGAAAATTTCTAGCACGATCAATTGATTACGTTATTGCAGAAAAATTCTAAAGCTTTTGCTTGGGAATGCACTGATATGCCAGGAATACATTTTAATACATGCACACATCATATTTTCATTCAAGAAAATGTTAGACCTATTATAGAACCATAAAGAGAATGAACCCTGCATTGAAGGAAATTATCAAAAAGGAACTCCAAAAAATATTTGATGTAGATTCTATCTACCCAATATCTGATAGCCAATGGGTCTCACCCTTGGTTATTGTTCCTAAAAAGAATGTAGACTAGCTAAAGTAGATAAACTAGCTGGAAAGACGTATTTTTCTTTCATTTATGGTTTCAATGGCTATAACCAGATACAAATAACATTGGAAAACCATGATGAGACAACCTTTACCTACCCATGGGGAAATTATGCTTATAAAGTATTGCCTTTTGGAATTTGTAATGCACCTACTACATTTCAAAGGGAAACCTTGGCTATTTTTTCTGATTTAATTCATGATTGTGTAGACATATATATGGATGATTTCACTATTTATGAAAACTCTTTTGAGGAAGCCCTTGATAACCTAGAAAAAATCTTAAAAATATGCCAAGAGTCAAATCTTTATTTAGAGAATGAAAAATGATTTTTAATTTTTAATGAAGGAGTTGTATTTGGAAATCATCTCTCTTTCTTGGGTATTAAGGTAGATCCACCAAAATTTGAAGTAATTTTTAACTTTCCCATTCCATCTTCTCAGAGAGATGTAAGAATAATTTTGGGACATGTGGGGTATTATAGGCATTTATTAATTTTATTTCAAAAATTTCCTTGTCATTGTTTAAAATTCTTGCAAAATATATTGATTTTTATTTGAATAATGATTGCCAAATTACTTTTGATGTGCTTAAAGAAAAAATTTCCGCAACTCCTATGTTAAGATGACTTGATTGGACATTACCTTTCCATATATCTACAAATGCTTTTGATTCAGCCATAGGATTAGTTTTAGGGAAAAAAGAACAACAAAGAACATATGTAATTTACTATATTATAAAAAAATTGACTTCGACTAAAATTAATTACACTGTTACGGAAAAGGAATTTTTGGCAATTGTTTATGCAATCAACAAGTTTCCTCATCACATTATAGGCTATGAATCCTTTGTGCACACTAACCATTCTACTATTTGATATCGAATGAAAAAACCAATAAAAAATGGAAAAATCACAATATGGTTACTACTATTATCAGAATTTAATATCACAATGCTTAGCATGCCAGGAAACGAAAATCAGGTAGTAGATTTTCTTTCTCGAATCAACAACTTTGGTGAGACCATTCGTGTAGCAGATAGTTTTCCTGATGAAAAATTATTTGTAATTTCTATTATAAAACCTTGGTTTTCTAATATTGCCAATTATTTTTCTACAGGAAATTTTTGGACAAAATTTTCATCAAAATAAAAGCAAAAAGTGATCAGATAAAGTTCTAGATACTCCTAGAATCGAGGATATAATTTATATACAAGAGTAGATATGGCCATCAATGTATGTGTAGAGAATATGAGATTTTAGATATTTTAAAATCATGCCATGATGAGACATGTGGATGATTTAGATAAAAGGACAACCTACAAAATTCTACATCTAGGATACTATTGGCCAAATATCTTTAAAGATGTCTGAAAGTATGTGAAAAGTTGTGACAATTTCCAGAGAATGGGTCATCCGGTTGCAGTCGATGAAATTCCTCTTCATATAAAATTTCTTTTAGAACCATTCGAGAAATGGGACTTATAATTTGTGGGACCCATTAATCCATCATCAAGGAAGAATAAATATATATTAGTCTGTACAGACTATGTGGCAAAGTGGGAGAGGTAAAGGCCTTGGTAAAAGCTAATGAACAATCAATAGTGGTTTTATTTTCAAGATATTTTTATTCATTTTGGGGTACCTAGAGAGATAGTTACTGATAACGGGGGTCAATTTAAATCAAACCTAGTTGAGTCAATCATGAAGGAATAAAAAATTAATCACCAAAAATCGACTCCTTATCATCCACATGCCAATGCCCAAGTGGAATCTACAAATAAGGTTTTGGAAGACATATTAAAAAATACTATTCAACTTCACCAATAGATTAGGAAGAAAGGATTCCTGAGGTCTTATTGGAATATAAAACAACATGGAAGAGTATAACTGGTCATACGCCATATGAACTTGTCTATGGAATACAAGTACTTTTTCTCATTGAATTTTAAGTTAAAACTTTTAAAATTGTAGTTGAATTGGGATTAAACTTGTTTGAAACTCAACCAAAAAGGGTCCTACGGTGAAACGAATTAGATGAAATGTGATTATATTCTCTATATAAATCCACTCTTGGAAAAAAAAAGAGCTAAATGGCATGATAGATTCATAAAGAAGAAATAATTTAAGACTAGAGATTGGGCCCTACGGTTTGAATCAAAGGTTAAAGACTTCAAGGGTTGTTTTTTCTAGTAATTGGTTGGGACCATATGAAATTCAAAATGTGTTTAATAATGGTGCTATAGAAATAAAAAAAAATTATGAATCTAAAATTTCATTTATAGTCATTGTCAATAGGCTAAAATTATATAATCAACTAGATTCTAGGGATGATTTTGTTTCAAATTTTTATCATCTAGAGATGGAGATTGTGGATAAATGGGGTAATACCCCTCATCCACTTTCATTGTGAAGTTATATTTATGAAATAATGAGCTAAATCTGTTCCTTCTTGTGATAATTAAATAATGAGAAGGCCATCTATCAATTTTAGGTTTATTCCTTTATCCGAATTTGATAGATTAAACAACATAAAATGATCCCCTTTATAGTTTTCTTTAAGATTTTCAGACTCTCTAAAATTGAAAATATCAAAGAGATTCAACCATCCCGGGCTCGAGAAAATTCCACAGCATAGTAGTCTGAGTTTTCTTTAAGTTTTTTAGACTCTTTAAAATTGAAAATATCGACGAGCATCAACCATCCTAGGCTTGAGAAAAATCCACATGACAGTGTTCTAAAGATATAAATATTATAGTTTGGTAATAAATGAAAACTTATGGTAGTGTTCAAACTTATGCAATTAAGCAGTGATTTCGTGTAAAATAAGTCTCAATAGAAAGAAGATCGTTGCAAAAAAAATACCTTTACTCCATCATGGCAGCAACGATGAAGGTGACAAAAATATTACATTTTGTACTTCCTTGCAAGGTAGTGAAAAGTGTTGAGAATTTGGAGGGATGTTGGTTAATAAAAATTATCTTCTTGATAATTACTTGTGAACTTATTTTCCTTAGTTATGTATTCTCTTAGTTAAGGCTTTCATCAAGTCAATTATCAAAATGTACAAGACACAAAAGTTAGGCTCCTAGAGCCAGGGCAAAACCTCTCCCTCTTGGAGAGGAAAACCTGCAACGAATTATTCTTATAGATATTCAAATGACAAGTACCATGATCATGACACAAACCCTTAACCTTCATATGCTTCCAAGACCTTGTTTCTAATTGATTATATTCTTCTACATTGTCCTTCACTGACTTGCACCTTTCTACACTAGAGAGCTCGGTCTCTACAAATTCTGCTTCCTTAGGGAATTGAATGTTTGCTTATCTCAGCTTGATCTATTCTTGAATGTAGCCTTCTTTAACAAGGTAATTCACATTTGAATACACCCTTCTCTAGCACTATCATCCACACTTAAACGCAACTTTATTTGGCACAAAAATTTATACTTAGATGTAGCCCTAGAAGCAACCCTAATTGGAGGACTGTGATCTGTACTCACTTCAGAATTTCACACGTTGTAGTGTTACAGACATCTGCAATATTCAGGTGATAAATTTTTGTTTTTGTTATAGATATATATCCATAGATCCTCTTTAGACTTGTCTGAATTCCTCTTCCCAAATTTTCACCTTAAACCCTGTAGAAACCTCATAGAATTCTGCAATTTCTTCCTGCAGTAAATTCAGTCTTGTCTGCAATTTATTACTGCAGTAAATTATGTCTTGTCCACAATAATTTCTTGGGGATGACCACAGTCCTGCACCTCGCATTAAATCTTAGAACATGTATGAATTTTCTTGTTGTTTTCTGTAGTTTAGTGGGGTTTATATATTTGTTTCGCCCTATATTTAAACCGACCTGTTCATTATATTTTAGGTCGACATTTTTTCAAGTTGTATGCCGACATAAATAACATTTCATTAGCTGTTTATTCCAGCATTGTTGGAGGGTTTTCTTCGTTGTATAGGAGTTTGATTTCCAATGTTTTTTGAGCTTGTCTCTCAGCATGTTTGAGGGCTATTTGTGAGCATCTTTGCAAGGTCTTTGGAGCATAGACATCTAGACTAAATTCTTCATGTATATATGACACCTAATTATATGTAATCCTATGAACCTAAATAGACATCAAGAAGAAGTCTATCTACATAATAAAATCTTGCTCATGAAACCCATGAAGCAAGTACAAAAAAAATATATTTTATTTATCTTTGAAATATTCTTTACATAATTACATAGTCAACATGAAGGCTGACCTAGTTACACTTTTCAATGCTCCCTATTAACTAGGGAGGTATTCATATAGGTACATGGTTATTTTCAAACTGAAGAATCTCATAAGAAGAATCAGATTTTTAATCGCATCTGTATAGCATCATATCAACCAGAATTGTCCTAGTGCAAGGCCTTGACTAACAACCCCATATCTCAACAAGACAATGGGCTACAATGCTGGTGAGACACATGACTTATAGACACCATCATCATTGTCTCTCCAAGGTACATACTCCACCCGGGTGTTCCCAAAGTACGACATTCTTGGACTATTCTTCTCTTGGGTAGCTAGCCCTCAAATAATATTGGTCCTCGACTACTCTTATCTTGAATTCCCTAATACATTCTCAAAGAGTATCGAATGTCAGATGATTACCCAATCCTCCATTCCATCTTCCCAAGTGAAGACCAGAATGATGTGTATATCTCTCCCTCTCAACCAAGGAGGACCTATTCCACAAGGAATGTACTCATTCATATACAAGGAATGTACCTATGCTCATTCTTAGGAATTACCAAGTTTCTTCCAAGTGAGAAACCTATCATCAGGCTCCCCCTTAACCAGAGATGTCAAGTAGAAATGGTGAGACACTCAGCTTCTCATGAAGAATTCCTGTCCTCGATGTCATGGATTTTGATATTGAGGAATCTTCAACTTTTAGCTTCATAGGGCAAAGATCATCTATCACTTCCATCCTAATTCATCAGACTTCCTTTATTTGGTTCATTGTTATGTCACGCTTCTTTCCTTCGAATCATCTCCAAGGATCATACATCCTTTCTCATGATTAGCACCCTGCACAAATTCATCCAGATAAACATATTCATATGAAACTTTTTAAAGTTTACCTTAGTGATGATCTTTCACCATGACATCTTCCTGTAGGCATCAACATCCTTCATACAGATTGACACATCTCCTAATGATATATTTTTTCCAAGGGTCTTCTTCTTTACCAGACTTCCATAAGAGTCTACATATCTTCCCCAGGAGATCTCCTAGCCACATATTCTTGGACTTCGAATGATAACTGCCTCTTGACAGGGTTGTGTTTCATGATCTCTTCCTCTCTGCACATTCTTCATTCCCAGGACATTACAAATTTTCCAAATTCTTGTTTATGTACAACTACCTCATATTCTATGAGGACATATTGTGTTGATTTAATCTTTCAGTGCACTGAGAGATCCTCCTTCATATATCATACTTATAAAGATGAAGGTCTATTACCTGCAACCATATGACATGACTTCACATCATCCAATATCAACATATATGTCTGCATACCTCATACTTATTTCCTTGAGTCATCCTGTAGCAGCTTCTCTTTGAATGAAGGGCTTCATTCCTTTGGTTTTCTTCATCAATAGGTCATCACATCCTAGTATTCTGTCACCATGATGACCCTCAATCTAATGATTGATTTACTTTGGTAGAGATATTTCCTAGAAGATGTATCACCGGGAGCTCCTTTCAAGCTTCTATTGAGATGCTTCTTAATGTACATTTCTTTCTATTTTATAATCAATCAGAGATCACTTAAAGAGAAAGATGATCTAAATCACAATAGAGATCTCTCTCTTCCTCCTTCTTAGATATTTTAGCATCAGGTTCTTCTCTTTCATTAGTGACATGGGCTTCTTAATTTTTCCTCTTGTCCTTTTCAGATTTAGTACAATATCTTTTATAATGCCCAATTTCATTACATCCAAAGAATCATACATTGTCCATATTCTTTCTTTTATTTTGAGTGCCAAATTTTCCGAATCTTCCTTTCTCCCTATATGAGGCTTCAAAGGCATGATTCTCTTCACTTGGTATTGTATCAACTTTGGCCTTTAGTCTTGTTTCCTCTATTTTACATAGAGAGCATAAATCATGGAATGGAGTGGCTTCTTTCTTCCCATATAGACTGGAAGTTAAGTTTCCCCATTCCTCTAGTAGAGAATTCAACACCACTGTAGTCATCTCAGTGTTAGACATCACTTCTCCTAGTTCCTATAGTTGATCTCTTATTTCAGAATCCTCATAAAGTATGGAGTGATTTCTGCTTCCCTTGATAATTTCATTTTTTATAGTTCTTGTCTTAGAGAGATTTCTTCTCCTATAGTACTCACAGAGAATAGCTCCACCAATTTCTCATATATTTGTTTTGCAGTCTTTATTTTTGATACATATGGAATGAGAGAGTCTTTGATGGATTCTATGAGAATACTTTGGGCTCTAATTTCTGCCTTCATGTACTTGGCATAGGCTGGAGCATCTTCTTTTAGGGGTTGAACAATAGATCCTTCGATATATTCCATTACTTCGTCTTCAATTAAATTAAGGTCTGTTATTTTCTTCAATGCACTAAAGCTTGATGACCCAACCATCTTGTTGCTTTCTTTACAATAAGGAATCTTGACAGATAGGGTCATGAATACTTAATTGAGTGGATTTTCTTGCAGCTTCCTTGATGATGATTGATAATGAATTCAAGGGTTTCCTTTTTTTTTAATTTTGATGTACTTGAAGCCTTGATTATAAAGATTACCTTCAGAAGTTGGGATTCTCTTCAAACAATGTCTTGAGTGAAAATATTTGATGGAAAAGATTATTTTCTTGAATTATTTGATATTTTGAATGAGGTAGGAGACCTCACTTGAAGTAGTTAGATAGTATTCCTTAATCCAAACTGATTTGTCTTTCCAAACCAAACTTTGATCTTTTCTTCTTTGAGTGTCTTTGTCGACAAGCAGCCCTTGTGTTCAGCACCTTAGCTCTGAAACCATGTTGAGAATTTGGAGGGTTGTTGGTTAATAAAAATTCTCTTCTTGATAACTACTTGTGAAATTATTTGCATTAGTTATGTCTTCTCTTAGTTAATATTTCATCAAGTCAATTATCGAAATGTACAAGACACAAAATTTAGGCTCCTAGAGACAGGGAAAAACCTCTCCCTTTCGGAGAGGAAAACTCGCAAAAAATTCTTCTTATAGATATTGAAATGACAAGTACCATGATAGTGACACAGACCCTTAACCTTATTATGCTTCCAAGGCCTTGTTGCTAATTGATTATATTCTTCTACATTGTCCTTCACTGACTTGCACCTTTCTACACCAGAGAGCTCGGTCTCTACAAATTCTACTTCCTTAGGGCATTGAATGTTTTATTATCTCAGCTTGATCTATTCTTGAATGTAGCCTTATTTAAAAAAGTAATTCACACTTGAATACACCCTTCTCCAGCATTATCATCCGCACTTAAACGTAGCTTGCTTCAGCACATAAATTTGTACTTAGATGCAGCCCTAGAAGAAACCCTAATTTGAGGACTGTGATTCGCACTCACTTCAAAATTTTTCACGATGTAGTGTTACAGACATCTGCAATATTTAGGTGATAACTTTTTGTTGTTGTTACAGATGTATAACCACAGATCCTATTTAGACTTATCTGAATTCCTGTTCCCAAATATGCACCTTAAACCTTGCAGAAAACTCAGAGAATTCCACAATTTATTCCTATAGTAAATTCAGTCTTGTCCGCAATTTCTTCCTGCACTAAATTATGTATTGTTCGCAATACTTGCTTGGGGATTACCGCAATCCTGTACCTCGCATTAAATTTTAGAACATGTATGAATTTTCTTGATGTTCTGTGCAGTTTAGTGGGGTTTATATAGTTGTTTCCCCCTATATTTAAGCCAACATGTTCATTAGATTTTAGGCGGCCATGTTTTCAAGTTGTATATAGACATAAATAAATTTCATTAGGTGTTTATTCCAGCATTTTTGGAGGGTTTTCTTCGTTGTATAGGAGCTTGATTTCCAATGCCTTTTGAGCTTGTCTTCTATCTTTTTTGAGGGTTGTTTGTGAGCTTATTTGCAAGGTCTTTGGAGCATAGACATCTAAACTAAATTCTTCATGTATATATGACACCTAATTATATGTAATCCTATGAACCTAAATAGGCATAAAGAAGAATTCTATCTACATAATATAATCTTGATCATGAAACCCATGAAGAAAGTACACCAAAAATATATTTTATTTATCTTTGACATCTTCTTTACATAATTACATAGTCAACATGAAGACCGACCTAGTTACACTTTTCAACAAAAATGTAACTAATTCATTCACATTTATTTACTAAATTTAAAAATGTTTTAAAAACAAGTGATTTTATTTTTAAATAAATTCTATGCCACTCTCCATAACCTACCATTATTACCATGATTCATACATTTTTATGTAATTATTATTATCATGACCACTTTTCCATTATAAATTATTATTCTGTAATATCTAATGGTGTCAGCCTGCGTCATTATCATAAATATGTTATGGCTAATGATTATGAAAAGTGACATTTGTACCTTTGGTTAAAAATATTACTTCTATCCGAAATTGAATAATTCTTATTTGACATGATATAATCCATAAAAATTTCCAATTTCATAGTCCTGTAAATCTTAGTGTCACTACGCTGTATCATACCCTATATCCCTAAAACCAGGTATAATCATTTTTACCAAATACAATATTAATAATGGCGACCCTGGGAGGGGTACATATTGAACCTTATCAAATTTATATCCTAAAACCTTTTCCAACTTATAGGATACATTTTCAGAGAACTGGACAACACCAATTTTTTAAAAGGTTTCGAGGGCATAATGTTATAGTCACAAAGTACCTTTTTATTACATTCAATGGAGAAACAACAAGGTTTGGCGACATTACATTAACAGTGTTGGAGGAAACCCTAGCTAGGGTTATAAGGCTACCACGAACAAGTGAAGAATGGTTTAAATGGAAGAGTATAGTGAAAGAAGTAGCTACACAGTTTTTGAATAGAATGCAAGGAATTGTCAATTGGGCCAAAGGAGTGTTACACACCATTTTTTCATCATCCCTAAAATCCCCATCCCGCACATTGGAGGAATATTTGTGTGACTTGTATAAAGTGTCATGCCTTGCAAAGACCATCATTGCATCCCTTGCCAGGAGGACAACATTCCTTCTATTGACAATTCCTTGAGCAGACCATCAGAAACACATGTTTTTGGGTTGGTTCTGGTAGACTGTTATGCCCTTGTGCTAATGAGGAAGATTGACACTGGGCCCCATGCCAATTTGCGCTATGTCCTAGTGAGCCACCCATGCCAAGATGTTTTTGGAATTTTTAAAAAAAATAGAGATGAAATTTCCATCATAAAAACTTCGTGGGCGAGTTAGCATGAGTGGTTCGACTGAATAACTATGACCACCCTCCTTTGGTCTCTTGTTTCCACCTTCTGGGGAAACCTCCCAAAGGATAAGGCCTCCCTTCCACCATTGTAGGGATCCCAACCTCCTCCTCTTATAAATAAAGCTATTTCCCATTGATACACTAGCTGAACAATCATAGCTGAAAGGCTAAAGAGAATTGTTGAACATTTTTCTAGGGAGATAGAACAGAAAGAGACCTTTGTCGAGAGAGAGCTTAGGCTTGTGTCCTCACCTCGTCCCAATTCCTGACGATCCTTTGAGACATGCTTCGACTGAACCCGCTGAAGGAGGCTATGACGTCAAGGCTCCGACTGTAATCTCTTTCTTCTATTTATATATACATGACTATTGTTTGGTTCCCATCTTGTGTTAATATGGTTTATTTTTTGCAATGTGTTTAGTCCTCCTTGACTGAATAGTTAGCTAAGAATGAAATTATTGTCTTGTACGTTGCTCTTGTCTTTGATCTTTAGGCAGGAATATGAGTACCATTGCTGAAGGACTGTGACCTGTCAGGACAGAGATCAAGAGGCTACCATTACTATAGCTGCGACAATCGCATTAGACTCCAGGTAGGACAATATACCCTAACCTGTTTCATTTGTTAGCTAGGAACCTACACCTTAGCTTGTTCCCTTGTTACTAGACCCACTCTAGGGCTAGAGGGATTGCCTCTGTCCGTAGAGGGGATTTAAATTTCCAACAAGTTGGCGACTCCACTGTGGATCAGTGTGAGTTTGTCGTCCCGTCGACGTTAGTCATTTTATTGTTTGTCTGTCTTTTTTGGCTTTCTTGATTGTTTGGAATCCTCCTGTTCAACTCCAGAGTGTCAAGATTGACCTCTGCTCCCTGGTTTTTTCCTTTTTCTATAGTTATCCGGCTTGGCACGGGTTTTCCCTAAATAGTCGTGCCAATTGGCACTTGTTGCTTGTGTTGCAGTAGCGCCAACCCCTGTTTGGCGCAAATTACCGACTCACAGTCACGCTGAATCCTGTAGGATTTTGTTTGACCTCCCTTCTGAGTTTTTGGTTAGTTGTGCTTGACTCTAGGTTGTTTTTTTATTTGCAATTGGTCTTTTGGAGTTGTTTTGACTGTTGTAGGCTTGCTCTTCTCAGATTCCTGTCTATTCTTTCATCGGTGCAGTTCATATCCCTAGGGTTTCTAGGTGTCTTTCGCTCACTAAGCCTTCTAATCGAAGTTTGAGTCTTTTTTATTTGGTCAGTTTGATTCCCTGATCAGTTGTATTGGTATTTCTTGATCCTTTGATTTTTTGGTTTGTTGAACGACTACTTTTGTTTCTTTTTGACTCGCCATCTCATCACTGCAAGCATAGATCACATTTCTCATTTGGGTCATTTTGAAATCTTTCTGTTTGTTTGAAAGAGTGAATCATTGGTTTTAGTACGTTTTAATGTCTGTATTGCTTTTGAATTATTCATTTTGAGATATCTACATTTGCAGTGCTCCAAAATAGTGTTCGATTTGATTTTTAATGTAATTAGTGCATTGTGTGCTTCATTCATTCAAAAAGAAAAAATATTTCTTTCTTTCGTTTGCATCGAAAATGAAAAGTTATTTTGCATAACTAGCGTTTGATGAACTAGGAAAGAGTTTTTCATTTGGTTGAATTAAATGCATTAGTGGACTTCTTCGTATGATTTCATTGTTTACTACTTTTTGAAAGATCTCTATCCTCCTCTTAGTTAGAATTCATCAAACGAAAAACGGTTTTATTTTTCATGTAGCATGCATTCAAGAATTTGAGATCCCATTCGGTAGGGCCTTGAAACTGAAACATTAATTCAAGATCAACTTTAAAATTAATTCAATTAATCTAAGGAAGCATTGGAACCTAACGCAAACATTTTTAGAGGTATAGGATAGTGATGTGTTTCGACATTGTTAATCCTAGTAGCTGTCGTTCGCTACCTGGATTTAGACAACACTAGTACGGACTTGTGCTCCCCGTATCGTCCCATATATAAAGGGAGACCCTCATAGGTTCAAATCCTTTATCCACAGGAAGCCGAGTCTATTTCCCTGTAACCATGATACACTGAAAATAGCTTTCGAGGAGACTACCTGCACGTACGTTAAGTCCTTGGTCATTTCTCTTTCATTTGATCACCAAGGTGTATATGGCAGTTCACAGAAACTTGGTACACCCTCTTGCTTAGATTACCCGAGTAGTCATTTCGATCTTTTCATGACTCCTTAAAAAGAGAAGAGCTCATCGAGCACTTGTCCTTTCACGCTCGTTTAAAATTTAAAGTGATTAGAGTCATATTTTATCTGTTTCTCGACTCTTAAAACATGAAACAACAAAGCTCTGTTTCAATGTCATAAAATTGATTACCCACGATCACATGCCCATTAAAAGTTTCTACTTAGCTTGTTTTTTTTATTCCTTAGAGTTTTATCTTGAAGACTTAAATTAGCTATCTCATTTTCCTTCCTGTGTTGAAATATTGTCAGAGTGGCAGAACTACCAGTTTCGTCGTCTTCTTCACTACCTCCTAGTGGTAGTTCTTTTGCTAACGTTTCTTTCAAAACCCCTCAGTCCACTAGGTTTGCCGAGTTTTCATAGCCTATTCTCCCGACTGTCTTGCCTCTTGCTACCCAATCTCCTCCTAAAGAGTCGGTTGAGTTCAATTGACCACCTCAGGGTGCTTGGTCTGGTTTTTGGAGCAAGGAAGAATTCCCTCCTCTTACCTCAGGATTACCATTTTTAGCATCTTATTTACCTTCCAGTCCTCGTCATCTTTTCTAGAATCTTACAGCTTTGTCAGACATGGATTCTTCAAGTATTGCTAGTAGTCAATAAATGCATGTTTCTACAGGGGAATATAAGCTTTTCCGAGAAGATATCCCGCATATTTCTTCTTAACCTTCTCCTCAAACAGGTCACTTCCACTTGGTTAATGTTCTTTGAGTCAGATTATTTCTTGTTTTGCGTCCATAGCATAGTCCAGTACATCCACTCCTCCAAGGAGTTCGGTCCTTCCTTCATTAGGACTGTCGCCTTCGACACCTAGCTCATCGGCCACTGTTACATCTATTCTAATCCAACCTACCGTTTATGTGGCATCATCTGCACTGGTTGTTACGCATCAGTCATTAGGATCTTTTCACACTTGCAGGTCTATTTTTCTTAATCTTACGTGGCATATCAGACCCACCGTGAGTAGATCACAAGCTCGCGCTGCGGAAAACACGCCTACTTCTAGTACGGTTATGTATTCTACTTCTATTCCTAGCGGTCTTAATTTTTATGAGTATCTGTTGGCTGTTTAGCACTAGAACTCTCAGGGTTCTCAGCAGCCTCAAGCTCCTGTCAATCCTCCCCATCACTATGATGTCTATGGTAATCTCGTATATATGCCTCCAATTGATCCTCATCAAGCTATTTATCTACCTCCAGCTGATCCGTATTGGACCGTTCCTCATCAAGGACCATTAATACAGGAGCAACCCTCGAGCTCACAAGGAAAACCCTTATAGGGACAACCTCTGGTCCAATAGGGACAAACCTTTGGTCCTGAGGGACAACCTTACGGTCCACAAGGCCAACCCTTACAGGGTCAACCTTTGGTCCAACAAGGAAAACCCTATGATCCTTCTAGTCAACCTCAGTTTCAACCAGGAGCGTCTTATGTTCCTGGGGGGCAAATGTATCCACCACAGGGACAACCTTTTTTGCAACACTAGCAACCTTACGTTCAGCAAGGCCAAAATTTTGTACAACAAGGACAACCCTACGGTCCTGCTCCGGGTCAACCTGGTTATCAGGGACAACTTGGTCCATCGAAACCATCATGCCAACCTCTTCCACAAGGGAAACCTAGTGGCCCTCAGTATCCAGGACAACCTGCTCCGCAGGGACAACCTACCCAGCCTCAGCAGCTGGTTCAACTTGCTCAACCTACTCAGCATCTAGTTCAACCTGTTCAACCTGCTCAATAGCCGATTAAACCTATTCAACCTACTTAAACCCAAGGTGATACCTACCCTCCTCAAGGTCAATATCAGGTTGTTTATAGTGCGCCCCAGGGTTTCACTTATTACCCTCAAAATCAATCCCATATGGTGTATAATCCACCTCAAGGCAATGCTTACATTCTGCAGCAGAATCCATATGTTTCTCAGTAAGGACCTCAATGGTATGCTCAGAATCAGTACCCGGGTCCTCAACCCCAGTATGGGCAGAAATATCTAGCTTATAACCCCTATGGACAGAATCCTCCGGGACAAAAAGAATTGGGGAAGAATTTCTCTCAGCCTTGGTGAAATGTTAACACCGGTCCTTATCAATGACCTCCAATGCCTTTTAATCCTCAACTGCAATTTCTCGCAACGTTGGAACTACCTAATCTGTCAAAATTGACTAACGATCCAATTCTTCATAATCTGTATTGGCCTCCAGTTCCAACCAAAATTCCTGGTGATTGTCCTAAGTTTGAGGGCAAGTCCAGAGAATACCCTCAAGCACACGTTATGACATACCATCTTTGGTTTTCCTTTAACTCTTAGGTTGACGATTCCATCCGACTCCATCTTTTCCAATGAAACCTTACTAGTGCCACTGTAAAGTGGAACATTGAATTATCTCATGGTATCTTTCAAGATTTCAACTCTTTAGCCATGGAATTTCTTACACATTTCCAGTTACATGTTCGATATGAGACCAAGACACAACTCCTCACATCCTTGAAACAGGACCGAGTTACACCTATCTCGGATTATATTCATGAATGGAGGCGCTGCCGTCACTTGATCAAGTTTGACATTCCTAATCAGCTTCTAACTAATTGGTTCAATACCTCATTTTTCAATCAAATCACTAAAGACATAGCTATGGGGGCATGTGTAACTGAAGAACAATACATTGCTCGTGCCCAGTACCTTGATCTTGTGTACTCCCAGTCTGGCACATTGTATGATATCTTGCCTGATGCTCCTCGACTTGGAACTTCTAAAGCACTGACGACGCCATCCGTCGACGGTATCATTGGTTTCATATCTCATACTTCTCAGAAGTCTTCTCCTTTGAACCGTGGGAAGAAAAAATATAATCCTTCCATTGATACTGCTTCTCAGTCTACCCTAAATTCTGGTAAAACCACAGAATTCAAAGTCGTTCAGGCCAATCCAACAGATAAAACTTCCAAGGGAAAAAATAAGGGTAAAGGTAAGGCCAAATTCAATACCCCGAAATAGGATTCTCAGAAATCTCGTGTTGATGATGGTTCACAACGAAAACCGAAGTACCCTTGTTTGATTTGTGACGAAGAGCACTACACCAAGGACTGTCCTCGACGGGTCGAAGTTAGTAGATTGCTCAAACACACCCAAGGAACTCTGACCGTTCTCAGAGAACCTTTTCCATAACAGCAGACCCAGATGGTAGAGCAACCTCAGACCTCTGCCCCTTTTGGCTCTCAGGTTTTCATGATGAATCATTCATCATCCATTGATATCGCTACCCAGTTGAAAGATTATACCAAACTGCGTCAGGTAGTGGGGAATGAGATCGCTGATGTTCCTCCTCCTCTGCCTGTTTCTGGCCCTCTTCAGATTGAAAGGCCCAATACTGAGCCCGTTGTATGGCCACCTTCAAAAGGTGTACTCCATAAATATTCTTACAATCCCAATGCCCGTGCTGCTCAACATTACAGTATTGTTGAGGATTTAGCTCAGGCACCATCTGCAATGTCTACATTAGAAGTACTTCAGATTTGTCCATCTCAACGGAAGGCTTTGTTATCTGTGATCAGCGGAGTTGACCCTCTTGATTTAAGCATTATCACTTTTGACTTGGAGAATTTCGTCCCATGTCTCCCGCACCAGCTTGCGCTCATCATTCAAGTTGGCATTAATGGACTCAATAACCATTGAGCGGTTGTGAACAAGGGTGCATCTATGTGCGTCATGTCATCTGCCTACTGGAAATCCATTGGTTCTCCAGCATTGAATTCGTCTCCAAATTATATAGAAGCATTTGATGGAAAGGAATCAAAACCTCTTGGTGTTCTCGCTAGTTTACCGATTAATCTAGAAGGGAAGACGGTCAATGTCGAGGCTGAAGTAGTTGACGCCAAGCTCAATTAAAATTTTCTCCTTAGTCGCAATTGGACTCACACCATGCTATGCATTCCATCCACTCTCTTTCATGTTTTGAAATTTTTGCACGAAGGAAATATTGTTACTATTGATTAGTTATTGTTCTTCACTTCTTCTTCCGAGAACAACGTTCCATATGTGGATCAAATTCCTACTCCCTACGAGACCGTAGGGCCGGGTCCCTTCAAGGATCCTACCCTCATGAGTATTTTTCCTCTTCCTCCACCCAACACTACTCAGATCAATATGATCTCTTTGCTCGATGACTACGTGGATCATCCCTTCACACTGAACAAATTCATTCCTTTCGAGATTCGATGTCGTTAATGTTAGTATGAATCCTTCGTCGAAGTGTATGAAAAAGGACCACTTTAGCTACGCATAACTAATAGCCATAACAACAAAAGTGGTCTGCCAATATCTTTAGAACTGCGGTTAGTTGAACACAAAAGAGCTCGCAAAAAACCGGATCTATGCATGGAAAGACATTAAGCGTGAAAAAAATAACGGTTTGCTCCATATACCAATAGACAAGACAAGAACAATTTTTGAAAGAATTTTTGTATTAATCGAGGCACACGGGGAGGAAAACAAGAAGGCGTATCCAATTCTCCTTAGTGGGATGGGTTCTTGGAAGTCCTCGACACTTCAGATCTAAAAAATCTCTCTCTCTCTTGTTGGTGTAGAAAACCCACACAAAGAATGGAACTCAAAGGGAGCTCTCACGACAAATGGCGAGAAAATGGTGACCAAGTGTATAGATCGAGTGATCTAATAGGCAACAAAAGGTGAAGAATGGTAGGAAAAACCCTCCTATTTATAACAAAATATTGGGTCATTCTAGATCTTGGTCCATGGGTTAACCAGGATCTAGATCCACTTTTATGGAATATTTTATTATATTTGTTGGAGGGAAAAAGGTATTTGACTTGGGTCAAATCCCTTAATTTGTCAAAAATAAATAAATAAATGATTTATTTATCTTTTTAAGGAAGCGATTAGAAGATAATCAAATAAATAATGATTTATTTAATTATTTAAGGAAGTGGTTGAAAGATAATTAAATAAATAGTGATTTATTTAATTATTTGTGAGTGATTTGGTCATATTTAACAAGGAATATTATCTAAATAATGTTTAAATAATTATTCCTAGAAAATAATAAGATAAATGGAGGTTTATCTAATTAATTTCTTTGATTTTTGAGTTAAACTTGGTAGGGAATAATAATTAAATTATGGTTTAATTAATTATTTCATGAGGAAAATCAAACAAATATAGGTTTGTTTAATATTTCCTTTTGGGGTTTCTGTTTTAACATAGTGAAAGCAATTTTACTTAGGGTAAAATTTTTCTTACATGGTGTACTTGGGTCCATCTAATGATAATAGGTTTGATGACCAAAAAAATAGTGTAACATATTGCCCCCCCAGCGTGCGAGTGTCGGGGAGCAAATCGTATGACCGAAGTACATTGTAAGAACACAATCACTAGACAACAAAAAAGGATGTCGAGAGAGAGAAATGTGAGGTAGATAGTGTCTTTGAAGGACTAGACCCTGAGGAGGCGAGACTTGCGAGTGCAACAAGTCTCTTTTTATGAGAGAAGTACTGTGCTTTGAAAGGCGGCGGGGGGAGGCATACCTATGCTCGCTGAGACAAAGTACAAAAGAATAGTGTGTCCGGTAAACAAGGGACCGAACCATAAAGTACAGTTTGGCATAATCATGAGCGAGATAAAAAATACAATGACGAATCCCACATACATGCTGCGCACTGGGATAATAGCCGGGACTTGTACAATAATATACGAGTAAATGAGATACAAATACAACACAAATGCCCCCTGTAAATGGGGAAGGGCTCACACAATCTGGCGATACATGCAAGTCGAAGAGGCGCGCAAGTGGCTACGGCCAACATCATCAAATATCTGGGAGCTGCATCGAAGGGGACCGCAATGAAGAGGTCATCCGGGCATGTGGGGGGGGCTACTGCGGGGGCCACCCCCTCATGAGGGTTGAGACATCTCACACACACCCGGGGAATCATCAAGATCTCGCTCTTTGGATCACTAGACCATCAAGTATACGGATCTCGATCATCTTTGAAAGGAGCGGGAGAAACAAGCAAGCCAAAGGGAAAGGAGATATCCCTTTGCTCGATCCAAGGCACCGAACAAGAGTGGAAGAGCTGGAACCAAGGTACACGCCCTCTAGACACGGCTTCGGAATGAATGAGCCGATGTCGACGGAAGGAGGTCCGCCATAGGTGAGGCAATGAGAGATCCTCAACTAAGGCACGAGAGAAAAAGAGTAGAGCGACGGACAGATCGACACTAATGATGATAGTGAAGTGGAAAGGGACCCGAGTAGCTAATGGACGACTTCCCTTGCTAGAGCATAAAGGGCATGAATGACATGGCGCGGCGACACAACATCATCGGGGATGAGGGACGGTGGACGCAGAAGGTCATAATGTGCGACACAAGAGAGAGACCAAGCAATGAAGGATGGAGGGCTATAGTGGGGTACAAAGGGACTCGGTATAGACGCCATGGAGGGAATGATGACTCAACTTGGATGCTCTAAACAAGGGCGACTTGATGGTGCTGCCACACAGTAAAGGCCCCAATGGGGGGACCGTGGAAACATGAGTACATGATGGGAACTCATGACGAAAATCGACACAAACAAGGACAAGTAAGGAGGCAAGATGGTGCCCCAAGTACAAGTGTCGTAAGTGAGGAAGTTCGATTTTAAGGAGGGGTGAAGTGACCCTTCTTGGACAAAATGTGTCCTGGTGAAGTATCAGATCACAAAAAAACTAACAGATACCCATTTGATGGTTCGGTGAGAGCTTTCCAACGGTGCAGATGGTTCGTCAAACGGGGCTACGGTGTGGTCGCAGCGAGTCGAAAGAAGAAACGGGGGTTCTCTTTTAATAAAGGCGATTTTCCCTCCAAAATCACTCATTTTCTATTGTTCTTTGTGGTGAATGTAGAGAGGAGAGAGGCCCTAAATCTTGCGGCAAACGTAGCGGACAAACCGACCATTGGAATCGCGATCCGTCGAGTTGCGGGTAAGAGGTCTAACTTTTCTCTTGCATTTTGATGGATTACATTTTCATTTTAGGGCCCGAGAATCCCGAAACGACCCCTCCTTCATCTCTACGGCCGGGTCACACTTTTTGGGTCAAAAAGTGCGACACTGGGAAGCGAGTTTCGAGCAAAAAAGTGTGACTCTGTCCCCAGAAATGGGCGAAAAGCTGCGACACGGGAGATGAGGGGGTTTTGAGTGCTTGTTTTATGGTCGGGAAGTTGGGTTGTGGTGTTTGGTTATGGTTTTCCCAATTTGTAAGTGACAAAAATGGTGTGTTTGTGCGGGTATGGCAGATTCTGGGTTAGCTGGAGAGAAAGAGACACGGGGACACTACGGGCGGAGATCTAGGCGGATCGGGGCGTCCGTCGTGTACTTGCCGAGTTTGGGGTTCGCAAGTTTTTGGAGAACCCTTTGATGAGAGCGGGCGAACCGTTATTGGCCCGAATTATCAGTTCTGGGATCCGGATCAAAAGGTCTTTGTAGTGCGGGGGCACGGGATTGAGCCCGACGGTCCAGGGACGTGTATTTCCTGGCGGTCTCCCACCAGCAGGGGATGGTGGGAAACACCATGCAGTATTGCCGCGGGGGCGGCATATCATGGAGTTTGTGGAGCGTCATTGTCGGCCAGGGTCTCCAAGTCAAGGGGACTACGATACCGATCGGGGGATCTAGAGAGGCTAGAAACCCGTGCGGTGGCCGTGCAGTGTCTGTGTATCCCTGGGCAACCGGGCGCTCCATCACATCATCGGGGGGCGGATGATGATAGTGGAGAGTGTGCTTTGGGGGGGGACCTACTATAGATGGGCCCAAATGATGTTGGTGTTGCTAAAGCGACGAGTTGTCGCTATGCGAGCGATGAGGTGAACCATGATTGCTCATATGGGACTTTATTGTGCGCCTTCTTCTTTGAGAAGATCCCGACCTTGATGCCTTGTATACGGATTCCGGATGGGGGCCCGAGAGAGCCCGGGATGCGTCGTTGAGGACGGCTCGCTGTGCGAGAGGAGGAGGAGGGGGCGGTCGGGCGAGTGTTTCTACGAGTTTTTTTCCCATTGGGGATCGGATGCCATTATACATAGACGACTATCCCTATAGTGGGATGAGCTACGGTGAGACCCGGACCCCGCCACTACGCCTGAGTCGAGTGCGGGGGCCCGATGGTAAGTGATAGATTTCTATTCTTGTATGGGCATGTTACGGTGTTTTGAATAGTAGCTAGGGTGCTGATTCATGTACTTGTTGGTATGCAAATATAGCACCGGTGAGGCCGGCCGGATATATGGGACGACAGACGATGGCTGGAGCTGCGAGTCCAAGTGGGTCGAGAGCGGCGCAAAATGAGGATGCGACCCGCCCTTACGGAGGACATCCGCCGTAGATGCGAAAGGTTTCGAGCGGAGTATCGAGTGCGGGTGGCGGGACTTGAAACGACCGGTACATAGAACCATGTATTGGTCCGCCCTTGGAATGGCGAGGGTCATGCGGCGCATGGCGATGGGCTGGTCGGGGGATTCATGATCTACGAGGCTGCGGGGCGGGAGCCATTGGCTCGGGATCCGCGGATAGTGATTAGGTGTGGGGCGGTGGTGCCCCCTAGTATGTATGTAGGGGCAAGTGGTGCCCCCAATTTTGTAACATGCTATGGGCATGTCATATGTATTAGAGTAGATGGACTCTAAACACATGTTTTTGCGACACATATTATGGATATGCATCATTTTTTTAAATGATAATGAATGTTATTGTCTTGTATGAAATGCGTGTGATAAATGCCAATCTAGAGCATGGTTTGCAATACTATCTACATAGTGATTCTGTTCTCGAGGTACATGGTTGAAATTTATGGTTTCAAAGGCACGTATCAAGAGTTTCACTCGTAAATAGTGTCTAAACGGCACTGAGGTTATGCACACGATAAACACCATTTAATTGCATTACAAGAAGTAGGGAATCCAAACGAACGTGCAAATGGAGGATGCGATGAAAGAGGGCATCGACTAAGAGACCACGCATTGCATCATATTCGGCTTGATTGTTGGTGGCGGGAACCAATGCAAACCCCATTAGATAGAACAAGGGCATGCAAGGGGGTGAAGATGGCCCAACCTGCCAAGGCTAGATTCCGGGAGTAACGACTTGCACCATCGGCGTAGCAGATAAAGGGTGTGGATGGGGGGTCTGCGGAATGGTGTTACAAGACAACAAATGAGGGGAGGAGAGGCAATGACGGCAGCGTGAGTGCACGAGGAGACATCGAGCGGCAGCTGCGGGAGGGAGTGCAAGGAGCGGGATGGTTGTGACTCATATACAAAGCTGGAGGGTGGTATACGAGGGCTATCGGAAGTATGGAGAGGACTCGGGCTGCGAAGGTCAACGAGAGACACGGGTGGAGTGATCTTGCGTATGGGTAGAAAAGGGGTGGTTAGGTGACACAACGGGGGGAGGATGCGGGGGGCTAGGCTCCAAGTGTCTCGCGAGAGGAGGATAGGTAAAGAATGGTTACGATGAGACTCGCGTCATCCCGAACATCGGGGGGGAATATCGATGGGAGCGGGGGATCCTCGGGCTGACTCGAAACATACGCGCGAGGATGGGAGAGGCGGATTGATTTTTTTCAACCTCATACTCTCGGACCACCTCTAAAGAGGCGCGGTAATGCGTCAAGTGAGGAAAATGGTGGGAGTAATGGCCATGAACGCCGCAAAAAGCGCAGGGCTTGTTGGTGCGGAGAGTCTTGGGGGTTCTTGGTTACGGACGAAGAAGAAATGGAGGCTTCGGGGGACCGTAGACTCGGGGAACGCGACTTTAACCATGGGGCTGAATATGGGGCAACTCGGGACAAGCATGGGTGGCATGACCCAGGTGACATCACATAAGGCACGGGGCTTTGTGGGGCGGAGAGGAGGGGGCCGGGTCGGTCGTGGTGGTCTTATCTTTAGGTGCCCCCTTGCGGGCTTTGCCTTTCTTCTCGGGAGTCGTCACAACGGGAGAAGGGTCTGTGGAGGTCTTTGAGGGGCACAGTGGCACGGAGGAAGTGAGGGGGACCGGTTGAACCGATGTCAAAGCCATGTAGGGTTTGGGGTGACCGGGGAGGGGTGGCGGTTGGGGGGATCGAGGTACCGAGACCGGTATGCCCAAGGTCGAGTTAGGGAGAGAGAGGGTGGCCATGATGGGGATAGAATATACTCGGGAGGGGGGAGCCAGGGAAAGGGATGCGCCCTGACGGGGGTAATGACCGGGAGGGACGGCTTCGAGATGGTTAAGGCCGGGAGGAGCGATACGGGGAGGGAGGATAAAGGGGTTCGGGGATACCAGGTATGTAGGGGGAGGGCCATAAGGAGGAGGTACTGGTGGGCTGAGATGAATGGCTAGGAGCGGGTTGCGGAGGGCGAGGGGGGAGGTTGCGACTAGCGAGGCGAGAGCTTCTTACGGGCGACTGAGATGATTGCATCATGCAAACATTCGATGAGGCGGGATCGATGATAGGAGGAGGAGGAAGGTTAGGGAAAGTTCCAAGCGGGGAGGAATCTTTGTAAACGCCGCAGCGGTACTCGGTCGAGGAATCGACGGTTTGCTTGTTGGCTACGGGAAGATATGGTCCTCTCGGATGAGGTCGATATTTTGGCTCATGATATGTCAAGCTGGTCAATGGTGACTATCTTTCCATTATGGGGGAAAGACATCTTGCGGAAAACCGCGGATGGGACAGACGAGACATAGCATAGGTGTAGCTTCGCCCCAATAGAATGTTGTAGTCTAGCGGGGTGTCGATGACTTCGACGTCACGCAAACTGGATCTTACCGGCGAGGGTGATAGGACAATTACGGAATAGGCCAATGGGGTCGGGAGGCATGGCTATCCCACGCTCGAAGGGTGATCGTGGAAGGGGGCCGGATCGGGGAGATCCGAGTTGCCTCCAAACCGAAGCGGACATCACACAGGTGGATGCCCCCTCATCAATTATGCACCGGGAAACGTTGGCGTTCCGGATTTTGACTGGGATTTGGAAGGCGATGGAAGGGGAAAGAGGAGGATGGTCCGATTGAGTGGCATCGAAAACAAACATTTGGTCATCAGCAGGATCTAAAGTGCCCACGGTAGATAGTAGAGCCCTCTTTTGGGAAGGGCATGACTGGAGGAGTTCCAGTGTGGAAATGGCAGTAGGGGATTGCGCCAAATCATCTACTATATTATACGATTGAGAAGCTCCACCGGAAGCAGCGTTTCGACATAATGGTCCCTTAGGAATCTTGGTATGAACCTAAACTTTGGGTTGAGGGATATGTAAGGGGCCATTCGGTGTCGAAAGAGGCTCTGTAGAACCTGAACAAAGAGGCTCGGAGGTAGGGCGAGCGGGGAGGCTTGGGGGTGCTGGCGAGACCGAGTTTGAAGGTGAAGGTCGACTTGATCGGGGAAGGATCGGAGTGCATCATAAGGATGCGGTAATCGGAGGAACCGAGAAAGAGAAGGGGGGAGTGGTGACCGGCTATCGATCGGTTGGGTAGCCACGAATCCTTGTCGAGGGAAAGGATCGATAAAGCACTGTGTGGTTGGGTGGTGGCCACATTAGGAGGAGCATGAGGGGAGGCGTGTTGTCCACGCAATGTGGCTTGAGACTCTCACATCTGCCGCATCTGGGGTAAGAGGGGAAAATCATGGGTATAATGACAATAAACACTGCAACACGAACAAGGCTTGTTTGTGCGAAGCGACCTGTCCGGCTTGGGTTGAATGCCCTGTTGCTGGTTGGCAGTGTTAGGGCCCATATCAGAATTGGGTCCACGGGTACCAGGGGCAGATTGGTTTGGATTGCCTCTCCGCCTTCGTTGAGAAGAAGGGGGGATTAGTCGCGCCTTGCTTTGTGCAAATACTTGCCCTGGAGGGAGTTTTGTAAGTCTCTGTTGCGGGTTTGGAGGAGGCAAGGGAGATGGAAGCGCATATCTTTGGAGGAGCTGGCGCACCGGCTGCGGATAAAGGTAATGGTTAGGTTGGGCAACATTGAGGTAAGTAGGAGGTTGGGAAAAAGGAGGAGGCATGCCGTATCCCGGATACATGCTACCAGGAGGGGGAAGAGTGCTGGAGGTGTTGGCCCCTCCCTGAGGGAGGCCATAGCCCATAGGAGGGTGAGCGTACGGATGGGAAAGGGCTCCAACGATACCATTGGTGGAATGAGATGCCCCCGGGGTGTTAGCACCACCGGGCACTGGGGAGGTCGGGAAGAACGGTATAAACATAACCCAGATTGAGCGTAGATCGGGTCATATTTCAAGGCTATTTGGAGGGCGGCTTCTTCGGTTTGAGGAAAATGGGAGGCGACATCTTTGTTGATGGGAGCTAGAAGGGTGCGAAGGAACCGGTCCATATAAACCCGATCTTTGAAGGGAGGGGGCTCGACATAAGCTCCGTCTTCTTCACCATTCCCGAACATGGGCGAAAAGGCGGGTTGAAGAGGATTGCTTGAAGGAAGTCAAGAGCTCCATGCCGGTGTCGTATCGGAGAGGGAGCTGGAAATAAGACAAAAAGGCTTGGGCAAGGGTCGCAAAGGTGGTATGGGAAGAGGTGGCTTGTTCAACATACCATTTAGAAGCTTCGCCGGTAAGCGTGCGTTGGAACAAACGAAGACGGATGGAGTCATCGGTAATGGAATTGGAGGAACACCACATGTGGAAAGATCGGACATGATTCTTTGGATCTTCTCTAGCAAGGCCTTCGAACTTAGGGATGTCGGAGGGGAGCTTGGTTGGCATAGCAGGCCAACCAACATCATGGTGGATAGGGTCGTTAATCAACTGATTGAAATCGGGGAGGCTGAGGCCTACAATGTACGGCAGCAAGGGGGTGGCCAAGGTAGTTCCTGTGGAGGTTCCGCTAGTGGCAGGTCTGGCATTAGGGCACTGGGAGCACCACCGGTGTTAGGCCCTGGACCGGACATGGTGAAGGTGACGGGGGGAGAAACAGGGAGGAGAAAGGGAACCCGATGGATCGGGGAGAGGAGTCGGAGTGCGGACTCGGAGGAGGAGCGGCTCGACGACGACGGGTCGAGTAGGTCGGTCGACCGGAAAGCGAGGGTGAAGGCCAAGAAGTCTCGAGAAAGGCGCCTAGGGGGGCACGATGATGACGGGAAGAAGGAAAGCGACGGGGGTAGAAAGGGACAAAATCAAGAGAGGTCGAGGGCGAGATAAGGTGCGGTGACAATTTATTTTAGAGTCTTTGCCGGGGCGGTGTTAACCAAGCGCTTCTTCACTTAGGGTCGGTGTGTGGTGTACGTTAATTTTAATTTTTAAACCCTTTTTCGTTTTGAGAGCAAGAAAAAGTGTGTTGCGTAGCGACAAGAAATCTGCAGAGAACGATATATAATGCTGAAATAACGAGACATTTATGACTAAACATGCATCAATCTAACCCGAAAAGGCGGGTCTCTCAAAACTACTCTAAAAAGAGGGCAAAAAATCTAGTCAAAACACACATAAAAAGAGGCCAATAGATCTAGGGTCAAAAGGGACATGGATCTAAAGGATAAAGTTGCTCGAAAAGAGGTGCGAGATCACGGCCAAGAGACAGAGGCAAGGTGGCTGGAAAAAGGGGAGGTAATCAGCAAAAAAGCGGAGGGGGCAAGGAGGAGGCCCTAAACGTAGATCCAAACAAATCTTCGAGAGGTGATTTGAGAGGTAGAAGAGCTGATTACAATGGATACGAAAGGGAGGTAACATATCACGGAAAAAAGGAGAGGCTGGAGCTCGAAAAATAGACGAGCTGAAGCAAACTAAAACTCTTCCACAAAAATTGGAGGGTAATAAAGCCCTAGGGGGGCTAGGTTCCCACTTAGATGAGTAAAAAACAGATCATAACTTGGTCAAAGTGGGCTGAGACAGGAGGCTAGAAGACCACGATGAGAAGCTGCGACAAAACCCCGGAAAAATTGCGAGAAAAAATCACTGAAAAAGCTGGCGGGTCGCGAGGGTTACGACTGTTTTTTTAGTGCGGAGTCGCGAAAAAGGGCGAGAAAAGTGTGACTGGAGGTCCGAGTCGCGAGGTTTTGGGCCCAAAAAGTGCGACCCCCGTTCCGATTGTCTCGGCGAGATTTTTCGGAAAAGTTGCCGTCTCGATTGCGGGCTGTGTTGCTTACCTACGCAATAGGGTTAGAAACACACGGAAGTTAGAAATTTTTATGTTTTAGGGTTTTATGTGAGAAAAACAACATAAAAATAGGAAAAAATAAACAGTGAAAAGAAACCCTAGAGTGCAGAAGTAGCCGGATATGCGAGAATATGAAAAACGACAGCGGTCGTAATTTAAAACCCGTGTGGAGTCGCCATTTGTTAGTATGAATCCTTCGTCGAAGTGTACGAAAAAGAACCACTTTAGCTACGCATAACTAATAGCCCTAACAACAAAAGTGGCTGCCAATATCTTTAGATATGCGGTTAGTTGAACACAAAAGAGGCTGCAAAAAACCAGATCTATGCATGGAAAGACATTAAGCGAGAAAAAATAAGGGTTTGCTCCATATACCAATAGACAAGACAAGAAAAATTTTTGAAAGAATTTTGTATTAATCGGAGCACCCAGGAGGAAAACAAGAAGGCGTATCCAATTCTCCTCGAGTGGGATGGGTTCTTGGAAGTCCTCGGCACTTCGGATCTAAAATCTCTCTCTTGTTGGTGTAGAAAACCCACACAAAGAATGGAACTCAAAGGGAGCTCTCACAGAGAAATGGCGGAAAAATGGTGACCAAGTGTATAGATCCCAGAGTGATCTAATAGGCAACAAAAGGTGAAGAATGGTAGGAAAAAACCCTCCTATTTATAACAAAATATTGGGTCATTCTAGATCTTGGTGCATGGGTTAACCAGATCTAGATCCACTTTTTATGGAATATTTTATTATATTTGTTGGAGGAAAAATGTATTTGACTTGGGTCAAATCCCTTAATTTGTCAAAAATAAATAAATAAATGATTTATTTATCTTTTTAGGGAAGCTGTTAGAAGATAATCAAATAAATAATGATTTATTTAATTATTTAAGGAAGTGGTTGAAAGATAATTAAATAAATAGTGATTTATTTAATTATTTGTGGGTGATTTGGTCATATTTAACAAGGAATATTATCTAAATAAGGTTTAAATAATTATTCCTAGAAAATAATAAGATAAATGGAGGTTTATCTAATTAATTTCTTTGATTTTGGGTTAAACATGATCTGGGAATAATAATTAAATTATGGTTTAATTAATTATTCCATGAGGAAAATCAAACAAATATAGGTTTGTTTAATATTTCCTTTTGGGGTTCCTGTTTTAACATAGTGAAAGCAATTTTACTTAGGGTAAAATTGGTCTTACATGGTGTACTTGGGTCCATCTAATGATAATAGGTTAGATGACCAAAAAATGGTGTAACAGTTAAGTCCAATCGAGATTGACTATTTTGAAATTATTTCGGCTTCAAAACCTCCGCCTCTTGATCATGCTCCTTTGGACATGTCCCTCGACACTTATTCTCAATCCCCTTGGCTCGGCAATTTGGATTCGCCCGATCCCTTGAAAGAGATATTTCCCTCCGATGAAGTCATCGTGGAAACTATGTTCTCAAAGATCCTCCGTGGGACGATAGTCATCATTGTTCCTCATTCATGCCTGGCCTCGGGCCATGTCTACATGTCTTGAGAGGTTCTATTCTCAGGTTCCTTCTCCTCCACTTCAAATGCCTATTATGACACACAAATTTTTTATGGAGGGTAACTTGAGTAACATCACACAAACGATGCCTATAGAAATTTCCGTGAAACCGGGAATCATCAAGAACATCCATAATGGGGTCACCTAATCTTCGGATGAAGTTCAAGTTTATACTAGCCTTTTCTGTGAGTTTTGCGATGTCTTTGCATGGTCTTACAAATATATTCCTAGCATTGATCCCAGTTTAGTGGTGCATGAGACTCCGACATATCTTGGTGTGAACCCTGTTCACCAGCGTCTTCGTCCTGTGCACCCTAGAAATGTTGCCACCATTAAGGGTCAAGTTGAAAAACTTCTAAAAGCTGGTTTTATCTATCTGATTCCCTTGACAGAATGGGTGTCCAATATTTCCCTTGTAGATAAGAAACAGGGCACCATTCATGTTTTTTTTTATTATCGCGATATCAATATGCCTACCCTATGGATAATTATCCTACTCCCTTTATTGATCAAATCATCAATGGTTGTGTGGGGAGTGAGATTTTTTTCTCTTATGGATGGATTTTATGGATACAACCAGATTAATATTCTTCTAACGGATCAACATAAGACCACCTTCACCTATCCTTGGGGTACTTTCATGTACAAAAAGCTCCCTTTTTTCTTGAAAAATACTGGGGCTATATTTTAGTGGGCGATGTCATATTATTTTCACGATATTAAACACATCGTTCAACCTTATCTTGATGACCTTCCAGCTCATTCAGCTAAGCATAGAGACCATCTTGGCCATCTTTGTCATATTTTTCTTCGTTGTCAACGCTATAATATCCGGCTGAATTCGCATAAGTGCGTCCTCTGCGTCGATTCTGGTAGACTCTTAGGGTTTATCATTTCCAAAGGTAGAATTCGCCTCAATCTACTCAAATTTGAGGCTATCATTAATCTCCCCTCTCCATCCTCATTACATCAGCTGCAGAGTCTGCAAGGGAAGGCTAAATTTTTACTCCGTTTTATACCTAACTATGCTGAAGTGGCTAAAGGATTCACACGATTACTGAAGCAGGGCATCCCATTCCTTTGGGATGAGATCACCTAGAAGTATTTTGATGTGCTAAAGGTGTTGCTTTTCAACACTCCTCTGTTGTGCCCTCCAAATTATCATCGTGATTATTCCCTCTATTTGGTCGTTGCTTTCAGCATGATTTCCATGGTTTTGGTACAAGACGATGATGACGGTGACGAGCATGTTATTTATTATCTATCTCGTAACCTTCTTGATATTGAAACATGATATGCACATGTCGAGAAGTTGGCATTGACTATGGTTCAAGTAGTTCAACGTTTTCGTCACTACATCCTGTTGCATACGGTGACAATGATTTCTAACTACAACCCTATGACCTACATAATGTCTCATCAATTGTTGGGGGGAAAATAATCAAAGTGGATTGTCATCCTCTAAGAGTTCTATTTGGAGTTCACCACTACCAAGTTGAAAAAATCACTAGTATTTGCAGATCTTATATATTCTCTCCCTTCTGACTCTACTCCGTCTGGTTCCGAGGAATGCATTCCATATGATACGATTTTTCTTATCAGCACCCTAGATCCTTGGTACGGTGATATCATCGTATATCTTCAGACTTCTACCTTTAGATATGAGTTGATGAAGGATGCTTGCTGATGCATCTGTCATCAATCACAACCTTATCGTATAGTCGGAGATACACTTTACCACATCGGAGTTGATTCCATTCTTCGCCAGTGTTTGACTCTTGAGGAGGTTAAGAAAGCCCTGAATGACTGTCACAGTGGTGCCTATGGCGGTCACATGTCTAGTTATGCTACAACACAAAAAATTCTTCGTGCTAGGTATTTCTGGCCCACAATCTTCAAAGACTGTATTGCCACTGTTCGTAAATGCCATGATTGCCAGATCTATAAGTGCAAGATGCACGCGTCGTCTTCCCATATCCACCCTGTCATTACCGTTGGTCCCTTTATGAAGTGGGGCATCGATTTTATGATGTGTAACCCTCACTCGGTTGGTGGGAATTCTTATATCATCGTAGTCATTGACTAATTCACCAAATGGGCCGAAGCAATGCCTACACTTATGGATGACAGTAAGACAACAACTCAGTTCATATTCAATCACATCATTTCTAGGTTTGGTGTCCATCAAGCCATCGTTATCAATCATGGTTCCCATTTTTAGCATTATATGGTGGCGGAGTTGACTTCGGAGTTGGGTATGCGTCACGACAGCTCAATGTCATACTATCCTCAGGCCAATGGCTAGGTTGATGCTATGAATAAAGTTCTTGTCACCATGCTTCAACGTATGATTGGGATGCACAAATAAAACTACCATTTCATGTTATTTTCTGAACTTTGGGCATATCGAACCTTAGTTAAGGATGCAACTGGATTCACTCCATTTCAGCTTGTTTACGGTCTGGAAGCTACCCTTCTGATTGAGTGTGAAATACCTTCGCTCAAGTTGGCCATTGAATTGCTGCCGAACACTTCACCAGAAGAAGAGCGTCTTCTCTACTTAGAAAGGCTGGAAGAAACTCGTTGCTTTGTTGCTTTTTCCATTGAAGCACATAAGAAGCGGTTCAAAGCTCATTTTGACTAGTCAGTTTCCCCTCGTTCCTTTGTAGAAGGAGACCTTGTCCTCATATACGACCAAGCTCACGATAAGCTGGGGGTAGGCGAATTTCAACCCATGTGGCATGGGCCCTACATTGTTAAGCATGTTTTGTGGAATGGGGCCTATGAGCTTATTGATTACGAAGTTCATCCTTTGGATCAACCCAGAAATGGGTTGTATCTTAAGAGATATTATGCATGAGTCATTCGTGCATGTTTTGTGTACATAGGTGTTCTTTTCATTTTTTTACATTTTTGGCTTGGTGTGCTTTGTGAGCATTTTCCTGCTTATTGGGTCGTTGCTTATTGTGCAGATTTCTATTACTCCTTAGGTTGGTTTCACGATGGCGCTTCCTGCAGTACCCGAAACCTATCTTCAATAGCCTGGGTGATTTATGACCCTGCTTGTGAGTTGAAAGGTATTTAAGGTATTTGTCTAGGATGAACTACAAAAAATGTCACTGAGTATAGTGCTATCATTGAACTATTAACCGAGGAAATTACCCTCGGCATTCGTGTGTTGCTTGTAAATCTAGACACACAGCTTGTCGTTCTTCAACTTAATGGACATTATTCAGTTAGAAACGCTCACATTTTAAGGTTGTATTTACATGTTCGTTTGTTGGAAAGACATTTTGATTACATTACATATCAACATATTCCTAGATGAATGAATGCATTAACTGATATAGTGGCTAACATTATATTAGATAGACATTTGTGTAATTTGTACAAAATCATCATCACATGACAGTATCCATGACAAGAAAATAGATGTATATATATCGAATGTTTTCATTAGTGTTCATCATAAGTTTAAACAATATGTGTGTTTTAGTTACATCCCGAGACATCATGTCTCTCAAAAATATGTAGAAATAAAGCCTAGGTGTCTACTCGGCATGATGCTCATGATAGAATTTCACTGGCCATACAAGCCACCTCAACAAGCGGTGAACTTGGTTTGACACCCCTGCAGTGTGTCTCTGGTACGCATGAGGAACATCATTGAATCACGCATAATCCGGGATCCCATGGGAGATTCCCTCCAAATTGCGTATAATTTCCTCCTCCTTGCCTCCCTCACCATGAGGGGAAATATCAAAGTCGTGAGGAATCTGTCTCACTATTGGGGACATACCTGCAGGTCTCTTTGGGCCAACATCTGTAATCACATGGATTTAATGTCATAACAAGAATTAAAAAAAAATAAATCATAATACTCATGAAAATAAAAAATGAGTCTTACCAAGTACTTCATCCCAATCCTCTTCTTCTGGGAGTGGGAGATATCTATCGCCAGTGAAATCTGTGCTAGAGTAGGTTCAGTCCTCCACAACAATCAGTTGTCAGGGAATCCATTCGAAGAACTCTGGTCTCCAGGACATCTGTTGACCACCCCCTAACCTTGGCATCAGAGCTGCCCAACAGGGCATCCGTGGTTCCTGTGCTGGTGGTGTCAAAACTATCACCTCATGTCGTTGAAATATTGGTAGTCATTCCAGGATGAATGATACCAGGATAGACCCATAGCCAAACTGCTTCAGTTTTCCTTTCTTGCACTTTGTTAGTTGACGTTTCATGTTGATTTTCATTGCCTCTGCCCAGTTGTAGAGGGTTGGTGTCAAGCAATCTACAACAAGAAGTAGTTGTTTCTTTGTAGCTTCGTGCAGTGCTTGCGATCCTGAAGCTCATGTGATGGTGTACAACACTACTTTTAGTGCCAAGACCTGAATAGTTTGGATATCCACTTTTCCACTTCTCGATCCTTTCTGTGCACTGAGACATACCCTATCGATCACCATACTCATGTTCTCCATTGCAGGTCGAGTGCGAGTCAAGATTGGTATTGCTCCCCTTCGCGACATCCCTGTTATGAAATAAATGTCTGAAACTTCGATCTTGAGTTCCTGATCACGAAAAATGAATTTTTCTTTATCCTCATCCCAGATACTAATTAAGTATTGTAGTAGCTCTAGTTGAGCTCTGAGGCATGGTGTCATGAAGAATTTCTTGAGCCCAAAATCTCTAAGAGCTTCCATGCATCTTTCATTTTCCATGGCAAGTTCATCTTCTTCACTATGTTCTCGTTCCTTCCATTTGATCACCATTTTACCACTTCACACCTACAAACACGTTCATAGGGAGGTCATTAGTCAAATCTAAAGCTCTTGATTGATTGGAGTTGGACCTATTTTCTTGCATTTTCAAGATAAAATGGTCGCTGTTGTTGGCACAATTTTTTTGAAACAGTCACGCTAATGGGCACGCCCTAGTTCATAAATTTGGGCGATTGGCGTGAGCCCATGCCTGATACTCGCGCCAACCAGCGTGCCCTATTTTTTTGAAAATTCTACCATATATTTCCAAATTTAGAATTGCAGATGAAATTATAATCAAAATGCAGGGAAGGATGTTAGCTCTTACCCAGAACTAACGAATTCGAGATTGGTTTTCCGGATTACACGCTATTGCCACCATAAAATCATAGTCTATAAAGGGTAGCTATTGCTCCACAAGACGTAAAAGTGAAAAGTAATTATTTTTTACCATTTTTGGCATTTTATAACTTTTCCATACCCTAATTAGGTTTTAAGACATATTTTGTGATTATTTCACTATGTTATTTAGTGAAATGGGTTTTACATACGTCTCTTGTGCTGCGACAAGTTTTTAATGTAATAGCGATGAAGTAACGAGTTGTATTTTATACTTTTTCAGACTCGGTAAAAACACAAAAAGTCACTGTTGGAGTCATATTTTAGCTCTTTTTTGACTCTCTAAAACTGAAAATATTGTCGAGACTCTTGTCGTTTTGAACTCGTTAAATGGCTATGAAACGATATCTACCTAGTATATGTTTACCCCTTTTTCGGGTTGGGATAGATTATTTACGAAAAAGGAATACCTTAGCCTATTGCGACTAGGAGGTTCTCTCGAGTATTATTTTTTACCTTTTCGGATCTGAGGGACTATTTATGAAAAGGGACTTGATGGAGTTTTCTTTTCTGATTCTTTTCAAACTCTCTAAACATGAAAAGGTGTCGAGTTCTTCCTTTATCAGACTCGTTAAACCTTGATGACATTGGAAACCGTCACCATGGCGTTCCCCGAGTTCCTCCTTCCTAGGGCTCGTAAAATGTACTAGGATGGATTTTTCTGAAGGAAAAACTTACATGAAAAGCATATGCTATCCCCTTCAAGCTTGTTTTTCAAAAATAATTGGGGTACTCACTAGAAATGGTGGGGGGAAATGGAACCAGTCCGCAGTCGTGTCGGTATTATGTCACTCTTGAACATGACACTCATTTGCATTCGTGTCAGGTTGGGGACATCTCATTTTGTCATTTTTGCCTCCATGGGTTTGGGTAATATGTTTTGGCCTCTCATCTGCTCTTTGCCACATCATTATGACCTCAAATCCTTTGATGTCAAATATTGCCAAATCCAGATTCATGTCGCTGATATGTTCAAGAGAATTTTTCCTTTGTAGTTTTCAACCTTCCTCTGATCCTCTATTTGGTCCTGATTCACTATCATCATGTTCCTTTATCTTGTGTCGATGATGTGGGAAACATTATGGCCCTCATTCAACTGGGTCACTTCCTGTTGACTTCAGCTCATTATTCAGGAAGTTGACCTAGACACTCCCTTCTGGTACCTTGGAGCTTGCATGCCTCAATGGCAAGTTCTTCGCATTCGACGACAGGTCCACATCATTGGCCTTCGATCAAGTGATTATGCAGGTGTTTCATGCCAAATCACTATTCACATTTCGTGGATTGTACCTGTTGTACCTTGAGAGCCATTTTCATTATTGGTGGTTTCTCTCATCCCTGTTAACAGCTTTCATCATTGGGGATGGTAACTAGGTGACTTTCTCGCATGTTTGACTTCAGCTCACATATTCGCATGCTTGAATTTGTACTTGTTTGATTCGAGATGGAGCACAAGACCCTGGTTTTGGTCTCATAAGATCCAGGCGGTGAGATATTGTGTTTTATCATGACTTATTGCATGACTCTTTTGAGTGAATGGCTAGAACCATACATGAGTCTCTTTGTTGATCCTTACTGCTGGATGATTGCGTCCATAACTCGGATCTCAATTTTAATGTACTCTATTATGGATGGTTTCACCCATGCCACATGTTCATGTATCAGAGATATCAGTTGTATTTGTACTTGCATGTCTTCCGACAATGGTGTTTGTTCGAACACACTCTCATAAAGCATTTCACCCCTCCCTCTCTCTCGGACCTCATGATTTAGGGGGCATCTGTTACATAACATTTTGTCACCATCCCTACAATCCCCATCCCACACATTGGAGGAATATTTTGTGACTTGTATAAAGTGTCATGCCTTGAAAATACCATCATTGCATCCCTTTCCATGATGACAACATTCCTTCTGTTGACAATTCCTTGAGCAGACCATCAGAAACACATGTTTTTGGGTTGGCGCTAGTAGACCATTATGCCCTTGCACCAATGAGGAAGATTAACACTGGGCCTCGTGCCCATTGGTGCTTTGTCCCGGTGATCTACCTGTGCCAAGATGTTTTTGGAATGTTTTTTAAAAATAGAAACAAATTTTCCATCATAACAACTTTGTGGGCGAGTCATCCTGAGTGGTTCAATTGAATAACTACGACCACCCTCCTTTGGCCTCTTGTTTCCACCTTTTGGGTAAACCTCCCAAAGGATAAGGCCTCCCTTCCACCATTGTATGGATCCCAACCTCCTCCTCTTATAAATAAATATATTTCCCATTGATATACTAGTTGAACAATTGTAATATTCCTATATTTGCATGCAGATAATGGGAATATTGAATTTTGATTTTTGCACTTAGTAGATGAATAAATGGGGAAGGAGACCCATACTTAATTTAAATCAGCATAAAAACCCTCTTGGTATGAAAGGGGATCATTCTAGAAGCTGGATTTCACACCCTCATGTGTGAAAAGAGAATTTTTTCATGTGGAGAAAGTCAAGTTTGACCAAGTCAACAACAATAATATTTGAGGAGTGAATCCTAAATAAAATCAATGCTCAATGTGAACAAGGCTAAATCTGAGATATTTTCATAAGAACACTTAAGTGTGAAAGAGGTTGGATCAGTTGACCAAGTCAACTAGGACCAAATCATCAGTGTTTTCTAGATGCAATGAACCTCCTAGATGCACAACGCAGTATTAGTTGGAGACTACACATGTGAACAGAGCTAAATCATTGAGATGGTTTAGGGTTTGGCAAGATTTATAACTTATAAAAGGAAGAGGAGGACATCAAGAGAAGGTTTTTCATGATATGATATTTTCTGAAGATATTTTCTCTTTAGACATTTCTTATTATCTTGGCTATTTAGCAGAGAATAGGGTTGTTTAGCACTAGGGTGTTCCTGATCGGGAATCCCACCTCTTCCATTGAGTAGCTCTTGGAGGAGTCTTGTTAATATTGTCCACTATCAAGAATTTGTCCAAGCTACATCTTTCAACTACAATGTAGATCCTGTTGAGGGTTTGGTTGTCCTTGTAAGATGCAACAAGTGGAGGCTATATCTATTTAGATCTAGGTCATTTTGGTGCCTCTTTTCAGTGGGAGAGCCTTCTATCCTCCTGATAAGAGAGTATTAGATCCTTGGAGCTACAAATTCAGATCTTGGCATTAGGAAAAATAAATTATAGAGTCTACAGCGTAGTTTCTCTCCCATAACTACGTTATTTGCAAGAAGGAAGTTGCAGGGAGTTTTGGCATACTTTTAGAGGAGAGATCTCTGGTGTTTGGGGTTCTTCCCTTCACCGTGGTGATCCATGGATTAGATTTCTGATCCATGTTCTGTTCATATCTGATCTTATTTTTATTTTATTTACTTCAGAATTTCTGAATATTACTGCAGATCTACAACTTTAGATCTCAAATCTACTCTGTATATATCATGTTTTTCTCAAAACCCCAAGGGGAATTTGTAGAGGAACTCTTCTAGTGTACAAATCTGATATGGATTGAATATTTTGTACAAAAATCTATTCTAGATCTGATATGTAATGTACAACTACCTTTTCTCATAATATAATGTTGTCAAGCCTTCTTATAGCCTAATACATTGTTGCAACACCTCATTCTTGAAGATTTCTTCATCAAAGTTCTCTATTTTTCTCCTGTATATTGTATGGGATTTATTATAAACCTGATTTGATGATTTATAAGTGATTAATGAATCATTATATTGGTCTCCTTTAAATATTGGGCTGAACTGTGTTATTTTCCAGCAGTGTTGTTTTGTATTATTGCAGTCCCTTCCTTGGGCATTTTCCAACTGCACTAGGTGTGGGAAAATGTATTTAACCCACCTAGAAGGATTTTTTTTGAATCCCTCTTTGATTCAGGTCTTATATTGTCATATATAAGGGATCCAAGGGTTGGTTTCCAATCCTGTAGCATAAATTCCTGAAAATTTAATTTTTCAGGCATGACTTGATAGCAGTCCCAATTTGGGGATATTACAATGGTATCAAAGCATGATATTTGGCTCAGCCTATGAGTTCCAGCTATTAGAAAGAGAAATATCAGAATTATGGGGAGAATGAGGTTAATCTCATCACTTTTCAGATCTATAAAGAACCTCTCCAAGGAGGTTAAGCAGATACAAGAAGAGAGACGCAATGAAACTCTTAGAGGGTTTCAAGAAGAGGAAGGACCATGCACTTCCTACTCTCACAAAGAATAATACAAGAAGCATGGAGGACACTTGGATCATCATATTCTAAGTGAATACCTTGTTGAGTACAAGTCTCAACCTAGAGCCTTCAAGGAGACTCTAGCCTTCCCACATTCATTCAACTGAAGGAAGAGAGGAGACCTTGCAGTAAGGGAGAAATCAAGGGCAATAGGTTTCTATTTTCCACTTTTGATGGGAAATCTGCAGCAAAGTCTTGGGAAAGAAGGCTCAGTGCATTCTTCCTACTACATCCAGTGGTAGAGAGAGAAGCAATCGAGATTGTAGTGCTGCACCTGAAGGGTGAAGCAAACAATTGGTGGTTCAGCCATGTGAGACATGCAAGAGCATATTCTTTTGTAGATTTCACTCAAAGGGTGATCAAGAGATTCGATAAAGAGAAATAAGAGGAAGAGAAGTCCTCAAAACCTCTTGAGGAGGCTTGTACCAGCACTATCACAACCTTGGAGGAGAAGTCTTCAACATCAGTAGTTGAGGGAGCCAACATAGTAGAAGAAGGAATTATTGTAGCCATACAAGGTGTTCCCAAAGCCCATCAAGGTATGATTGAATTTCCACTTTCTAATATTGCACAAATATTTTGGAACATTGTGGAAATATGTTGTTGCATGACCCAGGGTCATCACTTATTGATAATCTAGAGAAGAAAGGTTGCATTGTGCTGTCCAACAGCAGCAGTGAAGAAAGGAGGACCCATTCCTCATGGGAGAAATCTAATGTCAGATTCATTTAGGAAGGGATGACAAAGGGTAGAAATCTTGAGATGAGAAAAATTTTCTCCTCTCTATATGACACTTTCTCAATGAGCATGCCATAGCTCAAAGAGATACTTATACTTGCAGCAGATCCAAGACCCCACTGGCTTTGGAAGGCCATGCATGAGGAGGAGGTCTCATCAAGAGATCGCATGGGAGGTGCACTTCAAAATTCCATGAGGTGAAAATTTCTTCAAAGATTTGAGAAGGTTGGTGTCCTAAAATGGGAGGATATCAAGTATTTGTAGAAGGAGGTCCATCATCCACAAGTGTTTGAGTAGATGTGGATGATTAGAAAGAAGCTGGAAAGTTACTTGCAAATTTATGATACTGGGCAGCAGGAGGCTTGGCTGCGTCGGCTACTCTTGAAAGAGTTTGGCCATCATCCTCTTTCTAAGGGTATGTGGGGAAAAGATGTGTGGAAGGATGCTTGCATCATTGGGAAGCAAGGAGTATGGAAACATTATGTTTATATGACATTCTTCATATCGATCACCATGTTTCCACCACGAGATTGGTATGATGGATGTATGGGGTGGCAGCAAAATCTTTTGTTGCTTTGGATATTCATGGGAGAGCAAGGGCAGATTTGCTCTCACACTTTTCATGATGTTGCAGGAGTAGGAGACGGAACTATCATGGTGCAAAGGGGATACTCCTTAGCCTTGGATGATTTGGAAGTGCTTCCACTTTTGAAGGAGCTTCTTGTTTGTAGTAGCATTATGGAAGATGTCTTTGACAATGAACATGTCAAAGAATGGAGCTATGTATTGGCAGGAGCCTATTTGCATAGGCCAACAACGCTGTCACTTTGGAGCATGGACTTATGGATGGAGTCTCCCCAGGATCACTTCACTCTTGATGCACTTGGTGGAAAATGAGGAGGTGAGAAAGATGGAGTAATGGGTGGATACATCTATTACTGTGATATGTTATTCTTGGCTTGGATTTCCAAGTATATGAGGAAGGATCTTCATGCAGCACATGATTCATTTCTCTTCATGAGAGTATGTCACACCATTATGGAGAGTATGTTCATGGATCCTATCATAATCTTACTTATAGTACATGGTAAGGATCTTGTTTTTGCATTTGGTGATCTGCATACTCTTACCATTTCTATGCAATGCATTGGTCCACAAGAGGGCAAGCTTTTCATTGAGCTCCATGATCAACATTGGGCCAGAATGTATGATGGAGACATCCATCTCTTGTATGGCCATGGGAAAGTGTTGTATTACTTCATGTATGTTCATTTTATGTACATAGCCATTTACCATTCATTAGTAGATGAAATAACATACATAATCAGCCATGTATCAAGAAACCACTTGCCATGTAATTTTCTGAAGCTGCAATTAGAAAAATTGCGCTGTAAATTCATGGGAAACTATTGGTACTTTCCTGGACCACATGAAACCTTCAGTATTTCCTTCATCTTGATGCTAATAATTATTCCAATTGCTACTGTTGTTCTTACTACTATGGGGAGCATGATTGGAGAGGAAACACATTGGTTGGATGTGTTCTTTTGGGAAGAGGATTCCCACACTTCCTACATTGCATGTTCTAATGGGAGCATGAGAGGAGATATGGCTACCACAGCCAAACACGTGTTTCTTTATGATGTGGGCCATGAGTTTCATGAGATTCCATATGGTGATGATTTCCTATCCATCACATATGGGATGGTTTGGGCCAGCTTGATTCATAGCATTGAAGAGGAGATCTTTAGAGATCTAGTCTTCATTTTTCCACTTGAGGGCAATATTATTGCAGCCCAAGATCAATATTCACTCTACACTTATCATAAGTGGAGAGGAGGACAGTGTGGGGTAGGCTCCTATGTCTAACATGTTTAGATTTTCAGCCCACCTACATTGCATGAGCTCAAGGTAGAGGAGAATTTTCTGGAGTTGCCATGTTGGGAGGTGACTCATTTTGTATGAATAATTTCTTGGGGATGGAGGGTCCACTTGGGAAAGATGTTTTCCCAATACATTTCAGTCTCCATGCCTTGGGAGGAAACTCTTCAGTTCTATTTGCAATTTCTTGAGGACAAGTAACATTTGGGAGGGGAGGACTGTAATATTCCTACATTGGCATGCAGCTAATGGGAATATTGAATTTTTAATTTTTCACTTAGTAGATGAATAAATGGGGAAGGAGACACATAATTAATTTAAATCAGCATAAAAACCCTCTTGGTATGAAAGGGGATCATTCTAGAAGCTGGATTTCACACCCTCATGTGTGAAAAGAGACTTTTTGCATGTGGACAAAGTCAACTTTGACCAAGTCAACAACATTAATATTTGAGGAGTGAATCCTAAATAAAATCAATGATCAATGTGAATAAGGCTAAATATGAGCTATTTTCATAAGCACACTTAAGTGTGAAGGAGGCTGGATTAGTTGACCAAGTCAACTAGGACCAAATCATCAGCGTTGTCTAGATGCAATGAACCTCCTAGATGCACAACGCATCATTAGTTGGAGATTAAAAATGTGAACAGAGCTAAATAATTGAGATGGTTTAGGGTTTGGCAAGATTTCTAACTTATAAAAGGAAGAGGAGGACATCAAGAGAAGGTTGTTCATGATATGATATTTTCTGAAGATATTTTCTGTTTAGACATTTCTCATTCCCTTGGCTTTTTAGCAGAGAATAATGTTGTTTAGCACTAGGGTGTTCCTGATCAAGAATCCCGCCTCTTCCATTAAGTAGCTCTTGGAGGAGTCTTGTTGATATTGTCCACTATCAGGCATTTGGCCAAGCTACATATTCCAACTACAATGTAAATCCCATTGAGGGTTTGGTTGTCCTTGTAAGCTGCAGCAAATGGAGGCTAGATCTATTCAGATCTAGGCCATTCTGGTGCCTCTTTTCAGTGGGAGAGCCTTCTATCCTCCTAATAAGAGAGTATTAGATCCTTGGAGCTACAAATTTAGATCTTGGCACCAGGCCAAAGCAATGCTAGATTCTATAGCGCAGTTTCTCTCCCATAATTGCGTTATTTGCAAGAAGGAATTTGCAGGGAGTTTTGGCATACTTTTGGAGGAGAGATATCTGTGTTTGAGGTTCTTCCCTTCACTGTGGTGATCGAGGGATTAGATTTCTGATCCATGTTCTGTTCAGATCTGATCTACTTTTTATTGTGTTTACTTCAGAATTTCTGAAAATTACTACAGATCTGCAACTTTAAATCTCATATCTAGTATTTGTATCTCATGTTTTGCTCAAAACCCCAAGGGGAATGTGTAGAGGAACTCTTCTAGTGTACATATCTGATATGGATCTAATATTTTGTACACAGATCTATTCTAGATATGATATTTAATATACCACTGCTTTAGCTCATAATATAACGTTGTCAAGCCTTCTTATAGCCTAATACATTGTTGTAGCACCTCATTATTGAGGAATTCTTCATCAAAGTTATCTATTTTTCTCTTTTACAATGTATGGGATTTATTATAAACCTGATTTGCTGATGTATAAGTTATTAATGAACCATTATATTGATCTCCTACAAATATTAGGCTGAACTACATTATTTTCCAGCAGTGTTGTTTTGTATTGTTGCAGTCCCTTCCTTGGGCATTTTCCAACTGCACTAGATGTGGGGAGATCTGTTTAACCCACCTAGAAGGATTTGTTTTTGAATCCCCCTTAGATTCAGGTCTTATATTTTTAGATCTAAGGGATCCAAGGGTTGGTTTCCAATCCTGTAGCATACATTCCTGAAAAATGCATTTTTCATGCATGACTTGCTAGCAGTCCCAATTTGGGGATATTACAACAATCATAGCTGAAAGGATGAAGAGAATTGCTGAACATTTATCTAGGGAGATAGAATATAAAGATACCTTTGTCGAGAGAGATCTTAGGCTTGTGTCCTCACATTGTCCCAATTCCTGAGGATCCTTCGAGATGCGCTTCGACTGAACCTATTGAAGGAGGTTGCAAAGTCAAGACTTCGGTTGTAATCTCTTTCTTTTACTAATATACATGACTATTGTCTAGTTCCCACATTGTGTTAATATGGTTTAATTTTCACAATGTGTCTATTCCTCCTTGACTGACTAGTTAGCTACTGTTGGGGTTCCCATGTTTTGGCAGATTTGGCAATACCAAAAGATGAGACAACATCAAACCACTTTGGGGCCCTAGGATCTAGCCCTCCTGGACCCAGAGAGGGATCTCTCCAAAAAGAGAAAATAATGATATGTCTTTGAAGCTCAAATGAGATATTAGGCTAGTTATGAAGCACAAAGGGGGTTTTAAAATAGTTTGGTTGAAGGGTTGCTGGGTTGGTTAGGAGATCACTGACTGGGAAAGCAATGGGAAGAAAGGGAAATGGGTAACAAATAGAGGGTTTCAAAAAAGAGGATAGGCCAAGACCGTGCCATCCATTGGGCTATGGAGTCATGAAAGGAAATTACATGCAACAACTAGCCAAGGCTTTCAAAGGGCAAGTCATCTACATTAAAGGATCTTTTAGGCAGATGATGGAATGGAACATTAAGGAAGGAAAGTGAAAGAAGGAGAACAACCCATTTTCTGTCTATAGATCAGGTCAGAGGTCATTTAAATCTAGACCTGCTTGGACATACTCAAAGGTGGCTCTCAAAGGTGGACAAAGGGGCAGCTTATAGATCAAACCAGAGGTCATTTAACTCCAGGTCTGCTTTAGCAACTCCAAGGGGAAAACGGAGATAAGATCAACAAAGGGATCTTAGAAAGGCCAGCTGGTCATGCAAGGATCCTAGTGGAAAGGGCTAACACTTATCCCCAGTGTTTCCAAACCTTCCAGCTTAAACCCAACAAGAACATATAAGAACTGATCCAACCAATTCATACATCAGAGAGTAGGCAATAACATCCACTACACTGGTTAAATTGACTGAAATCAATTCTCAGATAACACATTTAGTAGAAAACATTGAAGGCAAGGAGAGCAGATAGCATAGGGCACCTAACAAGGGTGAATCCTATACCATTATTCTGATGCAAGCCCAGAAGAACAATGAAACAATATGGAAATGCATTAAACGAAGTAAGGAGAACATCACCAATAGTAATAGACCAGGATCCTGTGAAATTTGCTTTGATTAATTGATGCAAAACCAGTCATGTACAATAAGCTCAATGGCTAATACAGTCCAGACTTCTCCTCCCAGCCTATTACATACAACTACTCTGCTACTCCCTCCCACGACTGTTCTAACAGTCAAGAATGAATCTCTCTAACAGCAAGACCCCAACAGCTGAACAACAACCTTTACATTATGTTCTCGGGGATTTCTTATAGGAGAAGAGAGAAAACAGAGGTAGATGAACATCGAATTGATCTCATTAAGACAGAATCGGCGGAGGTGTCCACTCCCATGCTTCTTAATGGCTGCCTGCAACGCTGTAAGTACTCTAAGACTGGTTCGGAGATCTCTGTCAGGTCAGATTTTGACCTCTGGTGCTTCGTGAAGTCCTTCTGGTGGTCTGGAACTCTGTGCTGCCTTCTGAAATGAATGAACTGGGTGGAAGGTCTGCAGGTCACTCCATACTTCCTAACTACTACCTGACTGTCCTAAATGGGTTTTAGACAGTGCAATTAATCTTTTCAGGGCTCGAGGAGGCATGGAGATCGCTGTAGGAAGGTGTACTTCTGGAGTAAACGCGCTCTGCTATTAGGTGGCGCAATTATGACTTGCTGGTGCGCTCTTAGTCTTCAAACAGTGCCTTAATCCTTTGAATGCAGGGTTAACGTTAATCTTCAATTGCAGGCTCGAATCCCCCTCAAATCCCGTCTCTGTTGCTTCGCTGGCCGCTAGATTAGCCTTTCTGTGACCTCTGCATAATGAAATAAGCTTATTACCGAGCCCGGGCAGGGGCGGAGAAATGCAGTGAAGGCGGAGAAAAGGTGGCGGAGTAGCGGAGGAGAGAATCAGCAGAAGAAATGGTTAATAGCATAAAAACCCAACAATTAGCTTTGGGCGAATAACAAAGGAAATCACCAACAAACGAGGGAGCGGAGCTTTGGATGTGGGACCCAGCGGAGGCGGAGGGCGATTAGATCTGAACCATCAGATCCAGGGGAGGATCAACGACCGAGATTGAATCAGAATCATCGCAATCGGGGGTACCAAAGGGTGACACACATAAACTTTTCCGATTGCGATCAGGGAGGACGAGCGATGACCGTTGGATCTGGGAGGAAACGGACGGACGAGATCAAATCGGAGCAATCGCAATCGGGGACGGGAAGATAGGAAATGTGATTGCGATCAGAGGTCGGAGCGTGATTGAGCGCTGACCGTTGGATCGGGGATCAGATCAATGGTTCACGTTCAATCGGAGGGAGAGAAGAGGGGCGGTGGAACGACGATGCGATTAGCGTTGAGCCGTAGGATCAGCAGGGAGATGGACGGCGGAGATTTAATCGGGGGGGAAACAGAAGGACTTGCGATCAGCGATCGGGCAGAGGGTACGATTTAGCGCTGACCGTTAGATCTGAAGGCCAGATCAACGGCTCAGATGTAATCGGAGGGGTAGTGCGATCGGGGGATCGGGAGTTGCGATGACCGTTGGATCTGCAGGAGGATGGACGGCTAGGATTAAATCGGGAGATCGCAATCGGAGCTCGGAGAAGAAGGCATGCGATTGAGTTTTGCGATTGTGATGGAGAGATTAGCGCAAGGCCGTTGGATCGGCGGGATGGATCAACGGTCGGGATATGATCGAAGGATCACAATCGGAGCTCGGGCAAAAAGACTTGCGATTGATCAGAGGGCACACATAGAACGTTGCGATTGCGATTGGGCAGGGGGCTGCGATTAGCGCTCCACCGTCGGATCTTTGTGATAGATCAACGGAGCGGAACGCGTCGCAAGACTTATCGTGATAAAAAAATCGCATCGGGGTTTTTCAATATAACAAAGGAGTTTGCACCCGCCCGACTCTCCGATTGCGATTAGCGCTTGGGACTTAAGCGCTTGGTCCCAGCGTCGGGCATGTGTGGGAAGTGGTTTGAAAGGGGCCAGAGGGAAGGGGCTTAGGCCTATAATAAGGTCGGAAATGGGTTTTTTTCCAATTTAAATGGAATTTGAAGGTTGGAAAGAGAAACGATAGAGAGGGAAAGGGGAAAAAGGCTAAACAAAGGGTAAGGGTAGGATTTTAAGGGGATTTTGGGGAAATTCAAAGGGTAAGAAGGGGAATAGAAGGGGAAGACAGGGGAACGAAGTAGAGGCTAGGTGGGGGTGAAATAAGAGGGAAAATGGGGCCTTTGGGCATTTCTTCATAGCAGAGAGGCTTTATAAAGAAAATCAGCAGAGGGGATACTATCAAAGGGAAAAGACACATGGAGGCTTCAAGGAGACTGAGTTTTCAGAGGAAATGTATTCCTTGAAGGCTCAACAATGATTTAGCCCCCTATTTGCTTGTCAAAAATTTCATAGGGGGCTAACAGTGGCTCCACATGGGGATGGCTTCTTCTTGAAGGAGTCAAGAATCCAGAAATTGATCTCTTGGTGTAGGCCAGATGCCTGCTGCTTGTACCATCCTTTTCTTCTTTGATTTTAGCTGCCACAACTCATGAAGACAACATATCAGCAGAAACACTTCCCATACAGCTACCTACCCACACTATAGACCTAACATTTTTCTTCTTTGGGTGCATTTGGACTTGCAGACCCTTTACATCATCAATTTTTACCAACAGGAAAAATAAACCTATTCTACTTCTACCCTTATTGCTCCATGAGACCAGATTAGACTGTTGGCCTCACATGTTCCTCTACCTACACTACTACCTGCTAGGATTAGACTGTCTAGTAGGTTTCTTCTCTACATTCTAAGACAGAAACTGAAACAACTAATCTACTTGCTCATAGGCTGAGCTTTATTGAGCTTCCTACCTACCCTACTCTAACTAGAAATCTCTGATGTTCTAGGTGATATGATAAAGCCAATGCAGCCAGTCAAGCAGTAGCAAAAAAGGATATGAGCACTGGCTGCCTGTCAGAGATAACCACAGGGTGCTCTGCGTGCGGTTCTTCAAAACTGTGGTCACCATCAGTAGTGACCATTCCTGACAAATCTGGCCCATGCTAAGGATCAATGCTGGAGCATTCGTGCATATCAGGGCCTCCATGTACTCTGCCACAGGATCAACGAACAGATAATGTACCTTGTCTTCTTTCAGGCCTGCCATGATTGGTAGGCTGTCTATGTCCTAGGCAACTTCGATTATTGCATTTTCCACTGCATCTTCAGTGTGGCTCATGAAAACCGGATCCTCTTCTTCTTGTATTTCGAAGAGCAGCGGAATCTTGTCTCTTTTGGGGGGAGGGAGACTTTCCAAGAATGCTTTTGGGTCTCTGAACTCGTATGATATTTCTTGTGATCTCAAAAGTTCGAGCTCAGCTTCATATCTCTCAACCACCAAGTCGAGAAACATCTTCTTAAGCGCAGGTAGAGTATTGAGTGCTGAGCTGAGAGGGACAATCTTTGGAAGGTTCTCCCATTCAATTTCTGCCAGTACACTCGCTATTCCACTCCGAAACTCTGCTATGAGGCTTGGATCTATTTCCACACATTGTTCAAAGTCCTCCATTAGCGAAGTGACTGGATCTTCGGCACGTATGATGTTGTACTGTGACATGGTCTCCCAGTGGAGTCTTATGTGAAACCACAGATAATCAGTGGCCAGCTGATTACCAGCGGAGTCTTTTAATCATTCAGGAATTGTGGAGTCACCAAGTGGATGATTCACAACTTACTGTCCACCACAGTGGTTTACCAAATCAAGGCTGATTGATCTTCCCCAGTGGAGTCGCCATTATGTTGGTGACGACAATGGGAAATAGACCAAATGTTAGCAGTTCTTGACTCTCAGATTCGTCCCTAGTGGAGTCGCCATTATGTTGGGGTTCCCATGTTTTGGCAGATTTGGCAATACCAAAAGATGAGACAACATCAAACCACTTTGGGGCCCTAGGATCTAGCCCTCCTGGACCCGGAGAGGGATCTCTCCAAAAAGAGCAAAGAATGATATGTCTTTGAAGCTCAAATGAGATATTAGGCTAGTTATGAAGCACAAAGGGGGTTTTAAAATAGTTTGGTTGAAGGGTTGCTGGGTTGGTTAGGAGATCACTGACTGGGAAAGCAATGGGAAGAAAGGAACAGAACAGCAGGAGGCTTCAGCAAAGAGGATAGGCCAAGACCGTGCCATCCATTGGGCTATGGAGTCATGAAAGGAAATTACATGCAACAACTAGCCAAGGCTTTCAAAGGGCAAGTCATCTAATACTAAAGGATCTTTAGATTAGAGGGTGGGGTGGAACATTAAGGAAGGAAAGTGAAAGAAGGAGAACAACCCAATTTCTGTCTATAGATCAGGTCAGAGGTCATTTAACTCCAGACCTGCTTGGACATACTCTAAGGCAGCTCTCAAAGAGACAAAGGGGCTGCTTATAGATCAGACCAGAGGTCATTTAACTCCAGGTCTGCTTTAGCAACTCCAAGGGGAAAACAGAGATAAGATCAACAAAGGGATCTTAGAAAGGCCAGCTGGTCGCGCAAGGATCCTAGTGGACAGGGCTAACACTTATCCCCAGTGTTCCCAAACCTTCCAGCTTAAACCCAGCAAGAACATCTAAGAACTGTTTCAACCAATTCATACATCAGAGAGTAGGCAATAACATCCACTACACTGGTTAAATTGACTGAAATCAATTCTCAAATAACACATTTAGTAGAAAACATTGAAGGCAAGGAGAGCAGACAACATAGGGCACCTAACAAGGGTGAATCCTATACCATTATTCTAATGCAAGCCCAGAAGAACAATGAAACAATGTGAAAATGTAATAAATAGAGTAAGAAACACATCACCAATAGTAATAGACCAGGATCCTGTGAAATGTGCTTTGATTAATTGATGCAAAACCAGTCATGTACAATAAGCTCAATGGTTGTTACAGTCCAGACTTCTCCTCCCAGCCTATTACATACAACTACTCTGCTACTCCCTCCCACGACTGTTCTAACAGTCAAGAATGAATCTCTCTAACAGCAAGACCCCAACAGCTGAACAACAACCTTTACATTATGTTCTCGGGGATTTATTATAGGAGAAGAGAGAAAACAGAGGTAGATGAACATCGAATTGATCTCATTAAGACAGAATCGGCGGAGGTGTCCACGCCCATGCTGCTTAATGGCTGCCTGCAACGCTGTAAGTACTCTAAGACTAGTTCGGAAATCTCTGTCAGGTCAGATTTTGACCTCTGGTGCTTCGTGAAGTCCTTCTGGTGGTCTGGAACTCTGTGCTTCCTTCTGAAATGAATGAACTGGGTGGAAGGTCTGCAGGTCGCTCCATACTTCCTAACTGCTGCCTGACTGTCCTAAATGGGTTTCAGACAGTGCAATTAATCTTTTCAGGGCTCGAGGAGGCATGGAGATCGCTGTAGGAAGGTGTACTTCTGGAGTAAACGCGCTCTGCTGTTAGGTGGCGCAATTATGACTTGCTGGTGCACTCTTAGTCTTCAAACAGTGCCTTAATCCTTTGAATGCAGGGTTAACGTTGATCTTCAATTGCAGGCTCGAATCCCCCTCAAATCCCGTCTCTGTTGCTTCGCTGGCCGCTAGATTAGCCTTTCTGTGACCTCTGCATAATGAAATAAGCTTATTACCGAGCCCAGGTAGGGGCAGAGAAATGCAGTGAAGGCGGAGAAAAGGTGGCGGAGTGGCAGAGGAGAGAATCATCAGAAGAAATGGTTAATAGCATAAAAACCCAACAATTAGCTTTGGGCGAATAACAAAGGAAATCACCAACAAACGAGGGAGCGGAGCTTTGGATGTGGGACCCAGCAGAGGCGGAGGGCGATTAGATCTGAACCATTGGATCTAGGGGAGGATCAACGGCCGAGATTGAATCGGAACCATCGCGATCGGGGGTACCAAAGGGTGACACACATAAACTTTTCCGATTGCGATCAGGGAGGACGAGCGATGACCGTTGGATCTGGGAGGAAACGGACGGACGAGATCAAATCGGAGCAATCGCAATCGGGGACGGGAAGATAGGACATGTGATTGTGATCGGAGGTCGGAGCGCGATTGAGCGCTGACCGTTGGATCGGGGATCAGATCAACGGTTCACGTTCAATCGGAGGGAGAGAAGAGGGGCGGCGGAACGACGATGCGATTAGCGCTGAGCTGTAGGATCAGCAGGGAGATGGATGGCGGAGATTTAATCAGGGGGGAAACAGAAGGACTTGCGATCAGCGATCGGGCGGAGGGTGCGATTGAGCGCTGAGAGTTAGATCTGAAGGCCAGATCAACGGCTCAGATGTAATCGGAGGGGCAGTGCGATCGGGGGATCGGGAGTTGCGATGACCGTTGGATCTGCGGGAGGATGGACGGCTAGGATTAAATCGGGAGATCGCAATCAGAGCTCGGAGAAGAAGGCATGCGATTGAGTTTTGCGATTGCGATGGAGCGATTAGCGCAGGGCCGTTGGATCGGCGGGACGGATCAACGGTCGGGATATGATCGGAGGATCACAATCGAAGCTCGGGCAAAAAGACTTGCGATTGATCGGAGGGCAAACACGAAACGTTGCGATTGCGATTGGGCGGGGGGCTGCGATTAGCACTCCGCCGTCGGATCTTTGTGACAGATCAACGGTGCGGAACGCGTCGCAAGACTTATCATGATAAACAAATCGCATCGGGGTTTTTCAATATAACAAAGGATTTTTCACCCGCCTGACTCTCCGATTGCGATTAGTGCTTGGGACTTAAGCGCTTGGTCCCAACGCCGGGCATGTGTGGGAAGTGGTTTGAAAGGGGCCAGAGGGAAGGGGCTTAGGCCTATAATAAGGTCGAAAATGGGTTTTTTGCCCATTTAAATGGAATTTGAAGGTTGGAAAGAGAAACGATAGAGAGGGAAAGGGGAAAAAGGCTAAACAAAGGGTAAGGGTAGGATTTTAAGGGGATTTTGGGGAAATTCAAAGGGTAAGAAGGGGAATAGAAGGGGAAGACAGGGGAACGAAGTAGAGGCTAGGTGGGGGTGAAATAAGAGGGAAAATGGGGCCTTTGGGCATTTTTTCATAGCAGAGAGGCTTTATAAAGGAAATTAGCAGAGGGGATACTATCAAAGGGAAAAGACACATGGAGGCTTCAAGGAGACTGATTTTTTAGAGGAAATGCATTCCTTGAAGGCTCAACAATGATTTAGCCCCCTATTTTCTTGCCAAAAATTTCATAGGGGGCTAACAGCTACGAATGAAATTATTGTCTTGTATGTTGCTCTTGTCTTTAATCTTTGTGCAAGAATACGAGTACCATTGCTGAAGGACCGCGACCTGTCGAGCAGAGATCAAGAGGTTGCCATTACTATAGTTGTGAAAATCGCATTGGACTCTAGGTAGGACAATCCACCCCAACTTGTTTCATTTGTTAGCTAGGAAACTACACCTTAGCTTGTTCCCTTTTTGCTAGACCCACTCTAGGGCTAGAGGGATTGCCTCTGTCCGCAGAGGGGGTTTACCTTTCAAACAAGGAGTATCATGAATTTTCCTAAAATACCCATGGAGTGACATCGTATATTTCCTGCAAAAATATGTGACCTGTGAGGGTAGGTATGATATTGTCTTCCTCTACCATATAATATTGATGGAGCATATCAAAAATAATTCTAGGAGGGTAGATTTTCCCTTTTTCTTGCACAAACGTTTGTAGAAAATGGAAGTCAATTTTAAAAAATGCCAAGGAAACAAGGAAATATTTCTCTATAATCATGGTTTAGTTAAATTACTCATGCTAGACAGATTGGATAGAATAAATCAAACATGGAATGAATTTATACAAAGAAACCAATTTGGAATTGAAGATGAAGAGCCTCCTAAAAACCCTAATGAAATCAATATAGACCATAATGAGAGATAAAATGAAGGAGAGGTGCCAGAGGAACTGGAGAATCAAATTCCCTAACAACAAGGGAAGTTAGAAACTTAGGGCCAAAATCAAATTGAGAAAGATAAAGTCGGATAACATGAGACAAATGAAAAAAGCATAGGGCAAGTGTCACAGGAAAAACAAAAAGAGAAAGAATCTCCACCATCCATAGAGGTTATTGGTTCCTTATCTACCAGCAATAAAGAAAGAACCATTTCTAGTCGAGTGCAAACAATTAGTAGTAAGCTTACTAGGGGACAAATGCAGTTTCTAAAGGAAACCTATAGAGAAGAATACACCCTTTTTAAATCACAGAGACTTTCTAAGAAACCTAAAAATAAAGCCCAAATTTTTTATGAGTAATCCCTTAAGGAGGTACAAGATGGAAAAACTGAAGAGTTTCAAGAGGAGTTATCAAGAAGGTGCAAGCTGAAAAGACAAAAAATTCAAGAGGAACAAGAAGTATATACTAGGAGAGATTATATTGAAGAGGCCTACGCAAAACCAAGCCAATTACATCAACAGGAACTATAAAAATACTCGCTTCAATGTCAATCACCACAAAAGGAACAAGAGGCATATGAAGGACAATAAACTGAAAAAATTTAAAAAACAAGGAAGCCCTGAAAATCAGATAACCATGTTGTCGAATAAACTGAAGAATAAGAATGAGACCATTAAAAAGTTGAAACAAAATTTACATAAGGAGGAGATGGTCAATGAAACAATAAAATCAGAAATGAAATGTTAAAGGATAGGCCTTATAGAAACAAATAAAAGCACTAAGGTCTCAAAATGAAATGTAAGGATATGTATAGAGAAAATATTCACAACATCCAAATAAATAAAAGGTTGATGATAAGGATTAGGAGATTGAAGGGAAAAGTGAAAGAACAAGTTGACATAGAAAATCCCTCCAACACAGACTGAATCTTCTTATCCAATAATTTGGAATAGATCAGGACAACACAGAGGTCAAATTTTGACAGATAGGCAAGAAAGAAAAATAATTTTGGCTAATGATCAATATAGTGGCAGAAGGGTCTCCAATTTTGGTTACATAGGGTCATGCAAAAATATCAACTAGGGGAGAACGTTGGGATTCAATTTCCATATCCATGACCATCCCATTTTTTATATAATACCTTCATTTGAACCTTCATCTCACACCATTTTACCAATTTTTGGCGTTTAAAGGATGAGTTTAAGGTAAAAAACATTTGCAATATTATTATTTTATTTTGAACCTTTTAATGTTTATAAAAAGGTTATTTTGTTACTAATGAGGATGAAAGGTATAAAATGTGTTGATACAGGAGATAAGCCACCAAATCTATCCACATTAGTATGAAGGATTTTTATACTAGGAAATTGATCCAAGTGAAGGAAAGGTGTGTCAAATCATCGAAATTGAGCAGAATATCATGGGGCTGCCATTATTTTCTCTAACAAATTATACAAGCCAAATACACATTATAGGTTTGATTGTGTTAAGTTGTTTTTAGCATAAAAATATGAAATTGACCATAATTTTGGGCATCTTTGTTCAACAAATATCCTTGGTATAAAAGTAGACAAATAATACATATATGGGTTAGAGAGGAAAAAACTAAAAAACATATACACCCTTTTGTATCGAACTTTGTTTTTACAACAATACAAGAGCAAATTTATGATATAGTTATGCAGTTATTTTTCATTATTTTTGTAGCATCACTTACTAGGAGGGCCCCTTGGTATGTGTTGCTTATATTTTTGTTATATATTTTTAAGATTTGACATGGTTTGATGTCTTTTTTATTTAAAATTTGTGAGATGTATGTCATAAACAACATGGTATGTTTTCGTGTAATTACTTATTGTTCTATAATCATGCATTATAATTTCTTGTAGCTGTGTGTTAAGAATTCCTGTAGTGATCCTGTAATCACAACTGGAATTCCCATATTAAATATTAATTTTCCTATAGTGATCTTGTAATCACACAATAATTTCTATAGTAATTATAGGATTTCCTGTTGTGATCCTATAATTATGCATGATCCTACTTATTTGTTGTAATTACATATTTTGTGGCTTTGAGTAATTTTCTTAGATCGAATTGTCTTTAAATATGGATGCTTCAAATCATTTAATTAATTAGGTTTAGGATAAAAATGAAAATACTACACTTTGATATTATTAAAACAATGCTTTATAACATTTTAAAAATAATTATAAACAAAATAAAATAATTAACCTAAAATTAAATTGGATAAAAACATAGGACTTTACAAAAAGGATAAATAATTAATAATAAAAAATATTAAACATTAATAGCATTAAACTCTAAGCGTCATAACAAAGAATATGATATTTTTATAAAACAAAATAATTAAAACTCATCTAAATATGAATAAAAATAAATTGAAAATATTTAGAAATTAAATTATTAAGTTGATAACTGGTCGGCTCTCTTTCCTGTCATCTTTTCCTCTATTTATTTAACACAAATTGTCTCTCTTATTGCAGATTTGTCCTGAAGATGGGTCTTGTTTTAGACCTAAAACGTAGACTGAAAAATGAGAACTGTGGAGATTCCAAGTTTTGAATCTAAGAATAATTAGGTTTTTATCATTTGATTTGTGTTTTAGAATAAAAAGAGTGATTTTAATTAGAATTTTCTTTTGAAACTTAGAACACTGATTTTATTTAAATTTATTTTGAGAAAAATATTAATTGATTTTGATGAACAATTAATTTAGATGGAGTGTCTAGTGAGGAAGTGTGATATAGCTTACTAGATTTGTAACTTAGTGTCAATATGTCAAAATTCCATTTAAGAATATGGAAATCAGTATGTTAGAGTGTTACATAACAATTTGTCAGTGTCTCAGTATTCCCTATTCCTTGATCCTGGAGGACCCATGCAGTGTCCCTTGTGTACTTTCGAAGGATGGAATACATACCCCTAAACCACACTTTGTCTGCCAATTCATCTCCCTTTACAACTTTTCTGGAAGATCCCTATAAAAACTTGGTTTTCAAGGTCGACGCTTTGTCTTAGTGTCTGACCCGCGTCAATAGCAAAGATTTGCACTGAGACCTACGTCAATCGACGCTCTGTCTTAATGTCTGACCTGCGCCGATCCTCTTTTGGAATTTTTTTTAAGAAACAAAGTTTCTATGAATAGAAGCTTCGCGAAGAGGAGAGCTGGAAGTTTGTTTTGAGGATATGGCCAAGGAATTCCCCTTTGGGCTTCTTGTTCCCATGAAATAGGAACTACTCCAAAGAATAATATTTTTTTCCAATTATTTGAGGGTTCGTATCCTCCTCCATTTTTATATAAGGATACCTCTTTCACCTCTTTTGCCTAAGTTAGCTAGTTAGAAGTGGAAACCATAGAGAGAAGAAGCAATTATATATTCGGGAGAATAGAGTAGATTGTGATTGTTTTTGTGTGTTAGGAACATAGTGAGATCTTAGACCTTTGTGTATGAGGGTGTCGAAAACATGCTTGGATATGGACCTGCCATGGGAGAGCCTCAACATCAAGTCTTTTTTGTAAACTTCACTTGTCTTTATCATAATAAAATGAAACTGATGTTTATCTTCCACTCTTGTTTACATTTATAATGATATTTCTAGCATTACTTGATCAGTTAGATAGGTTTTAATTGTTTTATGTTTGTCATGATTTCATGCTTGTCGTAGCTGTCTCTTGACTATTTGTACAAGTGATCGAATGTTGGTGGCAACATGTATTGAGATTGAGAAGAGCAATGTATCAAGAAGCTTCGACGGAAGACGAAAACATAGCATCAGAAAGAGGTAGATCATCTTCCTTGATTTGAATTTCATATACAATCTAGGAAGGTAGATGTTAGTATGAACGTAGTTTCTAGACCCACCCTAGGGCTAGAGGGATTGCCTCTATCCTTAGAGGTGATTTTCCTACACAAAAAATTGGCGACTCCACTGGGGAGTTTCCTTTGATTTTTTCACTCTTTGAGGTCTTAGTCATTTGACGAGTTTATTAAAACAACCATTTCCCTGTTTTTTCCTATGTTTTTCATCAATTACAATCTTTTAGTTTTTTCTTGAAGTGGTGAGTCTAGTCTGGTTAGGGGAAATTATTTGTTCTTTTTCTTTTTCAGAAATTGGTGCTTTTATTTGTCTGAAAGTTGTGCCCATCAGGCCTATCAACGCTAGTTTTCAGTTATACAATCAAGCCAATTGGGCTTTCAGTACTAGTTTCAGCCCCAAAAGTCACACCCATTCCTGTGTGTGTGGAAAATTAAGGTTTTTTCCCTAAGTTTTTCACTTATGTGTCTTGCCCTTCCGGTATTTTTCTCTAAATGATTTACATTTTCTCCCCTTCACTCAAGTTGGTTTGGTTGGCTTTCTGGCTTGGTTTTTTGTTGTTTTCTTTTCCTTTCTGTTGGGAAGTGCATCCTAACATCCTAGGTTTTTCTAGGATTGTGCATCAATTTCTTGGTTGCATGCTTCACGAGACATCTCCCTACTGATTGAGTCAGTCTCCTTACTTGGCGAGCCATCTCTAGTTGATTACCTTTTTCTTTTTGTTTGATTTAGTGATCAAGTCTCAAGTGTCTGTCTGATTTTATTTGGTCCGCTTGTTTTCTTGTGAGCATAGATTGAATTTCTCATTGTTCAACTCTAAAGTCTTCTTTCTCTGTTTGCTTTATGTAAAAGGGAATGAATGCCTTGTTTTGAGCCCATGCTTTGGAAGTCATCTTAGTGCTTGAACTCATATGTCTTTTATCCTTTTGAGGAATTGCATTACAAAGTGTTCAAAACATGACTATATTCTTAATGTTTGTTGCATCCTTTTCACATTAAGGAAATTTTCATTCATTTAGTTTTCGTCTCAAAGTACTATTTTCGTTAAAATGCATTAGATCAAGTTGCATGGAAAATTCATGTTTGAAATTTATCATTGAAATTAGATTACATTGTTTAATGATTGAAAGCTAAAAGTTTCTATGAGTGCATTCTCTTTCATTAAAAGCATGCATTAAGTAGATTCTCATTTCATAGAAAAATGAATTGAGTGCATTCTTATTCATTCAAAAGAAAAAGGAAATTGTGCATGGATTAAAATTGCATATTTTTCAAAAAAGAGGATTTTGCATAGATTACATTGCATAATTCACATCATTGCATGTTTTAGATTACTTTGGGATAGTGAAATTTATCTAGTCGGGAAAATTTTCGGTTGCAGTATTACTATTTGTTGCATCATTGTTTGAGACTCTTCCCTTAACTAGATAGCATTCATCCAATTGAAAGACTTATTTTATGATATAGCTGCATATAGAAGTTCTCTGATGACATCGGTAGGGCCTTGGAATTGAGACATAATTCAAGGTCAACCATAAAATTAACTCAATCAATCTAAGGAAGCATTGAAACTTAACGCTCACACTTATAGGTCTATGCTAGTGACGTGTTCTGGCATTGTTAAACATAGCATCTTTCACTTTCAATATTGCATTAGACAGCACTAATATGGACTTGTGTTCAATGTACCATCGCGTATATAAAGGGAGACCCTTATAGGTTGCATCCTTTATCTGTAGGAAGTTGATTTTGCTGCCTTGTAACCGTGATACACCAAACACAACATTCAGGGAGATTGGCTGCCGTACATCATGTCCTTGGTCATTTCTCTTTCATTTTATCACCAAGCTGTATATTGCAGTTCATGATTACCTAGTAACCCTTTATGCCTAGAATACTCTGAGTAGTCATTTTTGATCTTTACTCACTCTTTGAATTTGAAAATATCATCGAGCACTTATTATTTTGAGCTCGTTAAATCCAAAAGTGACTAGAGTCACCTTTTGTCCTTTTCTTGACTCTTAAAACATGAAAAGATAGAGTCTTGTTTCAATGTTATAAAATTAACTTCTCGTGAAATATTTCTTGTTAGAATTTTATTCCTTAGTGATTCTTAGGGTGAAGTCAATGGCAATGTTTCCTAGGTTTACCAGTCAAGGATCAACATCCCATGGGATTCCTTGTCCTTTTCCTTGTTTTGGAAATGTTGGCTCCCCTTATATGGTGATGTTCTCCCTTCCTGGGTTAACAATTGGTTTACCCACTTGGTTATTTTTAACCCAGTGGTCCTGAATGTTCCAACCTATGTCCAACCAAGTTATCCTCAGCCTGAACCATGTCAAACCCATGTCAATCTTAAATTTTACCCCTCACCTTCTTCACCTATTTATTCACCTCTTTATTCCTCTTCACCTGGTGAAAGCCTGGATTCTAGTGACCAGGTGGCTAAGAAGAAGAAGAAGAAGTTAAAGAAGAAGAAGGAAAATAAGCTAGGGGGGAAATCAATGACTATTTCTTCCCATGTAGCTAATATTGAGAAACCCCCCACTCTGTCTTGCATAGTTAACTTCCCTTCCAAGTTATGCAAGGGTGACCATCTTCTTCGTGATTTCCCTGGTATTCCCAAGGTGCTAGAAGTATGGTTTACTAACCCGATTCTTCCTTCATCATCAACCTCTGGGCATCATGCTAATGATGAGCCTTTAGTTAAAGATAATGAGAATTGTAAGAAACATGGTAAGATCAAATTTCCATGTATGTTGTGTGAAGGGAACCATCCCATTCACCTCTGTCCTTATATGGATGAAGCTTCTAAAGTATTGGATACCCTTTCGGCTTTTGAGTCTTGTCTTCATGTCGGTTACCCAAAGTTTTATTTGAGTCCTCCAATATGTCAAGCATGACAATTTTCAGAAAATGGGTCAACCTGGCCAAGCTGATGAAATTCCTTTGTGTCCTCAAGTCATTATTGAACCCTCTAAGAAATGGGCCATTTATTTTGTAGGACCTATAGCTCTGACATCTTTAAGCAAAAGACATATCTTGGTTTTAACAAATTTTTAACAAAATGGGTAGAAGCTAGAGTTGTTTCTTTTGCTATTGAAAGAGTTATTGTTGATTTCTTATTTGATGAGATTGTTACTAGATTTGGTGTTCCAAGAGAAATTGATACTGAAAATGGGTCTCAGTTTGTTTTTAATATGGTAAAAGGTATTATGGATCAATATAAAATTTGGCACATGAAGTCAACACTATACCACCTGCGGGAAAATGTCTAGATATAATCTACCAATAAGGGGATCGAGTCCATTCTTATGAAGACAATGAATATTCATCAGAAATTTTGGGCGAACATATTACCTGAGGCCTTATGAGCTTACCAAAACTACTTGGAGGAATAGCATGGGTCATACACCGTATGAGCTTGTGTACAAGAAGCAGGTCTTATTGCCAATTGAATTCTAGATTAATACTTTCAAAACTGCAATCCAATTGGGATTGGTTCTGTCGGAAGCAAAAAAACAATTTCTATTACATATGAATGAACTTGATGATTTTAGAAGGGATTTTTTTCAACAAAATGTGTTAATGTAGCAACAATGTAGGAAATGGCATGACAAGCTGATAAAAAAGAAGCAGTTCCAACCAGGTGATTTGGTACTCCTTTATGATTCTAGATTCAAACATTTTAAAGGAAAATTTTGCACATGCTATATGGGACAATATGAAATAGCCAAAGCTTTTGAGAATGGAGTGGTGGAAATCAAGACCATTGATGGACATGAATCAATTTTCCTAGTAAATGGGCATAGACTTAAAGTATATTTTCAGCCCACCACTAAATAAAAATTCATACAACAAGTGCAGAAACAACAAAAATTAAGGATGGTAGGTGGTGATTCCAACCTAATGTGAATCCGATTTCTCTTTTCCAATAAAAATACAAAATTATAAAAGAAAAAAAAATTAGAAAAAAATTAACAAATTAAAAATAAATATTTACCTATGACTGTGAAAATCAGCTTGCTGACATGGTCATGGAAGGATCTTCCTGAAATCCATCTTTCTGGTAGGTGGATTAGTTTTTTAATGAAAAAGGATGTCACTTGATTATTATAATTTTTGACTGTAATTGACAAGAAGAAGGTTTATGTAAAAATTTTCTGGTGACAACAGAATGATTGGCAGAATTGAGCCCTTATCCAATTTCAGGACAGTTGACATGGAAAATTTTGTACAGGTGATGAAGAACTCCCAATGCAGTTAATTGATCCGAGGTACAAAATTATTTGGCAGATAAATCTGAGGTAAGATATCTACCTTTCTCCTTGTTCTCTTTTCGTAGTATTCCCTCTATTTCTTCTTTTGTCCTAGTTGGAATTTCCTTCCTATTCTTCACAAAGTTCCCTATCCCAATTTCTGCTTTCCCCCTTTTCCATGAAGAAAATTTTCCCACTCCCTTTTTCTTATATCCCCCTAGTGGTTTATCTCATTCTAAGTGCCCTTAATAATTTCATTCCCTTTCTAATTTTTTGTTCCCCTATCCTGCTTATTTCCTTCCCTCATAACCTTTTGCAAATCTAATGAGTTTGTGGAAACCTTACCTGTTCAGATCAGGATATCACAATGACACCTGAAAACTAACGATAGAAGAAACTCCTTCAAAAATCTGTAATTTTTTGAATTCAGACTGTGTATAATAGAGACATTTTAGTTTGAAAGAATCCTTCATGCAGTGCAGGACCCATAGTGTTCTGGTGCAGGAGTATATGTTTTAGTACAAGAAAGTTGGGTTTGATGCAGGAACCCTTTGATAGTACATGAATCTTATTGCAATCATGAATTTTAATGTGATGACTGTAAACTCTATTTAGTAATATGATGGATATTTTTTTTAAGAAGCCATGATTTTTGTACTTTTTGATTTAATTGACTTTACTTATCATTTCCAATAGGAATAAATATTTTAAGTGTGGGGATATCAGATGTCTACTTAACCTTATCATAATAAATCACTACCATATTCTAATCAGAATCATGATGAGGTCTGGAATGTATGTAAATGATTTCTTCCCTAGCTGATTGATTACCTGAACCTTTATCATCTTCCAATAAAAAATTATTACACTGACATGGTGGCAATCATTTTAATTACCAACATTAGTGGACAGGATGTTAGGATCATGGATTAAGACACCAATGCACATACTTCAAAATTTTCTAAGTGCAGATACTGCAAAGCTCACCCTTAGAATTGTGAGAATTTTCTATCAAGAAAGGCTATTTTCCAGTATTTTAAAGGAGAGTGTAGTAGCGTAACCCTAAAAAAAAATGGCACCAGTCTGAATTGAGCCATGCTCTATGAAGGAATTGGAAGTAACAATAGAATATGAGGTAAATCTACCCTTATTGCAAGAAACAAGGTTTCTTTCCTTCCTGATCAAATTTAATGGTTATGACTCTATTGTAGCTCTAGAGTTTGCACGCACCTTCGATGGGATTCAAGCCATGGTTGGCTCTTCGTAATTTCAAGTGACATATTATTCCATCTCTCAGGCCATAGGGTTACCAGCCACGAGCAAGAAATGGTTTAAGAAGGGTGAACTTGCAAAGGGTGCGTGGCATCATTTTCTGCTTCAAGAATACCATGTTGTGGATTGGAAAATTGGGTTGTAGAGGAGTGCGATGGTGGAGAAATAGAGGTATTCGTTGTACATCCTCCAGAATTTCTTCAATTGCGAAGATAGGTACTCATTAACCTATCTCTACCACATCTGACTCCCATTATATTTTGAGTTAGGTAAATTGATCAATTTCCCTCACTTTTTATTGGAAATCTTAGACAAGATTTCCAAAAGCGTTCAAAAGAGTCAGAAAGATCAGATAGGATTTAAACTATACCATTATGGATTTATTAAAATTTTGGTTACAAAGGAGTTGGAGAGCAAAGGAATGGCATGGGAAACGTTTTTGAAGACATTCTAGGATGGAAATATTGTGAAACAACCTCATGGTAAAATTCGACTGCAAAAAGGAAGAAAAAAGATCATCGAGAAAAGATCCAGTCAGCAACAGGGGAGGAAGCCGCCACCTTTAAAAGGTGGCAAGGGAGGAAAATTGAAAATTGACAAACCTCAGCGCAAGAAGTTGAAACCTAATGAGAAGGATAAAATTAAATAACAAAGGGAAATTGACAAGTCTGGACCTTCCCGAAGGGTTACACAAGGTTCATTGAAAATACGACATGTTTCTTTGGGTAAAGAGTCGGTCATGAAAAATACTATGGTGGAAATCAAGGACTTTGAGTGTGTTCCTCAGAGAAACCCTCCTCTGCAGAAGCCTCTAGAAAAATTGATAGTGTAGTACATATTTTCCATGTTAGAAGAAGTTATAGCTTTGGGTACTTCAATCTTTAGTTCAGGTTATATCGAGGAGAAAGATGAAATTCCTCTGTTATCTCTGATGAAGGAATCCAACAAGAAATATATGGCTCACACATAGTACATCGAACCAAAAGTAACAAAATACCCGACAGTAGAAGAGCATGAGGATACAATTCCTCTGAATTTTGAGACAAAAGAGTTGGAGAAGGAAATAGGAAATAATTAAACTTTTCATTAATTCGTGGCTAGGAGAGTGATAATACAGGAGAAATATGAGGATACATGTTGGCTCGAGGGGTCCTGACCCAAGTTTGGAGCTCAAGGTTTGCTAGCAAACCCCTATACTACTGGCCCTTTCGGCAATGACCTACTTGCGCAGGTCAAAGTCTTACCCGAAGTAGTATGGGTGGGTGTTGGAACCAGGTTTCCGCACCCTGAGAGAGGATAGGTAAGGCAAGAAGAGCTGCATCTGGCCCTGTAATACCGAGATCACCTTGTTCTACATAGGGCCAAGTGGGTCTCTATTCGCATCCACATGCGCTATATCTATAATTATATGCTTTTATGACAGTAGCACATCATTGCATAAACAGGACAGAATAGATCTAGATACAGAAAACACACTGACAGATCTTCGCAGCTTAAATACAGAAAATGCACAATACAGTAATTACCAATGATTCAAACAAAGAGTACTCATAGATTCAGTTCTCTATCAACCTTTCTTATTCATCAATTCATTAATTCATTCTTACAATTCCCTTCCCAACCTGCGCACACAGCAGCAGGGTCCGCACACAGCTGGACTTGGATCTCCGTGCACACAGCCAGCAGGAGTACTTTCCCCCAAAAACCAAAACAGATAACTTAAAACACAATTCGCATCAATAGATCTTCATTTTTCTACTTTACAATATAAAATGTTCCTCTATTTATAATAATCTAGCCTTGATTTTCCTATGGTTCACAAACCGTGGTTTTTGGACCCCTGGTTTACCCTTTTACCCATTATAATGCTTTCGGGGCTTTGACCCACCCCAAAGCCCCTGCGCTAGACTAAATTTAATCAAAAGTATTCAAAATGGACCAGTTTCGCAGCTTGTAGGAGACCCTGTTCCAACAGTCCCCCAACACAATCTTGTGACTCGTCCCGAGTCACTGCGGTGGTGCGGCCTCGATCTGCATACACAAGGTATCAAGAGCGCGGAAGAGCAGAGGGAGCACTTCTTGACTCTAGGCAGTAGCTTGCTGTGCAATGTTGACAAGCGCCAGGGAGGCAGGGCCGTCTGGAGCTGCGGTAACCTGTTCTAACATCTGGTGGAGGCGCGTAATGGCGGTATGAGCATCCTGGGAAATCTGGAGGGTGGTGTCGTTCCATGGTTTCAACCATTTCCTGACGACATGCTTGGCGCGGCGAAGATTTGTAATCATGTCCATGATGGCTAGACGCTATGCAGAGACGCTGGAGGGAAAGGGAGCTCTGACCTGATCGAAAGAAGCTTCCACCTGCTGTAAGTCTTCCTGGATACGATGAAGCATAGGATGGCACCGAACCACTATCCAGAGCTGCATAGCTATTTTGACCAACTGCGTGCCTTGAGTAAGCTACTCCTGAATAATATTTGTTGCTTCTATGACCAATGCAACCCGCTGTGCCTGAACTTCCAGAGGTATTTCACACTGCTGTTTTGCAGTCCGATCACGGTGGTAGACCTCTTGCAACACAGTGGTGTATAATCCTTTTAAGGCCTCTTGGGATAGCTACGCAAAATTGATTTGTAGGTCCGTAGCTGTTGGGTTGTGGTCGTTAATGATGAAAGTACGAGGGAGCGAACAAATATGGCTTCCACTGGTAGGTAATCTAGGACTGCGAAGAAGTTGCAACAGAATCCTATATCGCTTTGTTCCTTCCTTGCGTAGAACAAGCTATGATTTGACTGCGACAGCATGGGTGGCGCACCATGGAAATTGTGAATCCTCCTTCGTAGTTCTATCCGAGGCCATCCAATTGGGTCCTGCGATCGTTCCTGGGCTGCGAAGGCTGGGAACCCTCGTCATGCAGCTGTCGTACCTCTCTGCGTGAGGTGCGAAGTCAATTCCCCCTGTAGGGGGCCAGCAACCAATCATTTGATCAATCTTGGCATCCCGAGACCCTCTTAATATGATGTCGGCGGGTGCTGGACGGATAGGGACTGAAGCATTCAGCGGGTTAGGGGCTGCCATAGCAACAACAGGACATGCGTCCCAGAACACGTCAACGATTCCAATAATCCAGTAGGAAGATAACAGAGGCATGGTGAAGAGACAATATGTAGCCCATTGTGAAGCTATCCTATTAACTGCACACTTTTCGAAGCTATCTAATGGCAGAGTAACCCGTACCTGAAACTTACCATCGGCTGCTCGAAGCAAACTTACCATAAATTTCCGCATGGATGGCCAACCGCCCAGTGTGCGTAACGATAAGGTTTCCTTCCTACCCAAATGCGGTGTTCTAACGATCATTAGTCGTACCTGAGGGCTTTCCCATGGATCTCCAGTCTTCAAATGACGCCTGCGTGTTGTTCGCGTACCCCGAATTAAAGTTGACGCCAGGTGTTTTGCAACTTGGTTCAGGTACGATTCTAGCAAGTTGACCACCATGCTTCTTGAAAGGCATGTTTTTCCCTTGGTCAGGGCATCTATGTGTGGCAGGGCTACGTCAAGCATCTTCGTGCCATCTGTCCCCTAAAATGTTCACAAATTTTCCCAATTACGCATGGGTTGGTGTAGCTCCGTAGTCAAATGCAAGCCTAGGTGATAGGTAACTAGGTGAGCTTGTTCAGGTGGGGTCCTATTGCACCATTGAGTTTCACATGTCAGCAAGTATCTACGTGGGTCCTATGACCTCAGGATCCATCTGTCAGCTGGGATTCCCAAGCGCAAGATCATCCCACTCCGATACTTCTCCCAAGTGTGGAATACCAGCCCTTGCGTATCCCACCAATGCGCAGGTGCTCCACGTAGGGCTAGCAGCAGTACCTCTAGCCTGCATTCCTTGGAAATTTTGGCTTCAACAAACTTCATAATATTACCTGCGTCATCATGGTAGGGCAGGTCTCTTACCTTGGTAGCGATGCGGCAGAAATTCCTGGTGGTCCGAAGACATCGTAGCACCGAAACCTCATGCAACCGTCCTTGCCAGTTTTCTAGTTCCTCATCAGAGTCGGAAAAACATTCACTGTCCTTTTCCCAACAGAGTACTCCTTTGGCCGTGGGGTTAACCCGATCTTCGTCCTGTGCAGTCAATTTGTAAATGTGATCTATTTCCTCCTCCTCGTAGGCTGGCTCTGTGTACCGTGCACCTTCTACTAGATTTAGCGGTACTATTACGCACGTACCATTTTTCTCAAACACCATGCTGCGCTTTTTGAGATTGATGACACCCCCCATGTCTATAGCCCAGTCTAGTCCTAGGAGTGCATGGTAGGGATCCGCATCTTCCACAATTTCTATTAATTCAAAGTTAGCTAGGACCTTTACCCCTGAAATATCGACCATGAATTTTGGTAGCCTACCCAGAGGAATGATTTTTTGTTGATTTGTCATTCGTAGCTGGATGGTGGACCATTATAATTTAGGCTCTCCCATTTGTTGCCATGTCTACTTTGGTAATACGTTCGCATCCGATCCAAGATCTAAGATAACTTGATCCATCTCATAGTCACCAATCTACGCAGTCAACTGCATTTATCTTCCAGTGCATTTTTTATAGATGTATAGTTTGTGTACATCCTTGGTCCCGGGAATTAGATTGGGCTAAGCTGCACAGGTATTCATTAATGCTTGGAGTTTCTCTATGGCCTGCGGGTTTCGTAGCAGCTTCAGACATGCCTGCAAGAAGGGCTCAACCCCCTCCCATATCCTGAGGTGTGTCGGCAGCTGCACGGGGGCTGCTAGTGGTTCCTGTTCTTTTAGGTTCACTCCTTCCTGAGAGGCAAGCTCCTCCTTTGCTCCTTGGGTGACCATCCCACTGTGTGTCATGATTTTTACACTTGGATCTAGATTCCTTAGCTTGGTTTTAAATCTTTGCACATTCTGCATAGGGGTGGGATGCTTTTCCTGCATCTTGGCTATTAAAATTGGGCAATCCTCCACCACATGGTCCAGCTACCTACAATACTTGCACGATGGCTGAGTGGGATTTGGGCATTCTCTGGCGAAGTGTCCGAGCTCTCCACAGTTATAACAGATTAGCTGCCCACGTCCTTGTCCTGCACTTTCCTTCGACCTCCTCTGCCCTTGGTGGGTGATCCTTTGAAGTGCATGGAAGTTCTTGGCGATGCAAGCTCTGATTGTACCCTATACAAGTTCCCACGATCTATCATCAAGTCATAAGTACGATAGTTCTGCTCATCATGTCCCACCGACCGGCAGAATCTGCACCATTTTTGCTTCAGTTCTGGGACATACGCACCTAGCCAAGGGAAATGGTTCGTATCATGCAATCCTGCTACACAACAGTCGTCGCACCACAGCGCAGGTCCGCTCGAGCCTAGTTATGATAGGATGGGTTCCCCACTTACTCCTAGGCATACCGGACTAGGTCCTCCCACCTGCATGTAATCTGCCAGTAGAGGGCATTGATCCTTCATATGGCCAGATACCCGACATCGTATGCGCCATAGCTCTACACAGTCGTCCTTTCCTTGCTCCTTTCATAGGTTCTGTATTTCCATATGCATAGCCCCAAGCTGTTCCTGAATTTTCTATACCCCTGCCGACATATCCTCTCTGGGTGCAGCTTCTAGTTTCATAGTGACTTCCATAGCTTTCTCCTACGACTCAAAGGTTTGGTGACTCATTGGCGTGTGCAGGTGAGGTAACAACATAGCGATGAACCATTCCGTATGTTGTCTATCGTCATACTCGAAAACTCCTTCCCTGATTGCTCTCTTCAATCGTTGATCAGCCTCTCACACCGACTTAGACACACCTTGTTTGATGTCCTTTACTTCCGCTACCAGCTGAGAGTAAGATTTTGGCTTCTAGAACTGTTGCTTCAAAGCATTTTTGATATATTGAATAGATGCACTCCCATTCTGGGCAATGTATCTCATATACCAATCCAGTGCCCTATCTTCGAATGCTAGGGACAGCTGCGCCCTCTTCACCGTATCGGTTGCCAAATTCTGAACAGTCCAGACGGAGTCTGCAACAAACCAAAATTGGTCCATATCTTCATCCCCTACCCCCTTGAAGGTAGGTAGTCTCAGGTGCGCAGCCATATCGTTGTTCAGCAGGGCTGGTGGTATGGGCGAATTCTTACCTTTGTGCAGCCTGGGTGGCGGTGTAGCCAGGGGATCCTGCGCAGCTGGTTCTTGCAACAAATTATAGGTGGATCTCCCGCCATCAAGGTTGGTCCGATAGTATTTACCACTGCGCGTCTCGCTCCCATCTAGATCTGAGGTCATTTAGTCGGTATGACTACACATAATGCTCTTTTCACACAGTAATATATTTATCAGTAATGGTAACGTCCTTAGAAATTTTCCTTGGAACCCTTTAAAGAATTGTTGTTTGGCCTCAGAGTATGAGACAAACTGATCAATGGAAAATTTCGTCATGAATCCTCCTAGCACACTGTCCACCCAGTGGTCTACTGTGCACGTGATAGTATTATCAGTCCTTTCTAGCTACTGGATCAGCTCTGGGGTCCACTGAGTGATTTGTTCGTCCTTCCAGCACTTTTGGAATTCTACAAGTCTGGCCAGCCACTCTTGAAGCTCAATCGCAAATGTCACAAAGAATATTTCATAGCTCTCTGTAAGAATGTACCTATTTTTCCACCTTTCCACCGTTAACTTCTCACTGCAATTTTCTTTTACCGCAAATTCCTGGATCTGCCTTTCGAACTAGTCTTCGATTTCCTTTCTTTCAGGTTTCCAGTATTCTCTTGTCATTACCTGATCCCTTTCTCAAAATTATCCAGGTGCTACACTGCAATTTATCACCATGACATTTTTAGTGCTCCCTTGAAATTCTACAATATCAAAGTTCCTAAAGTCAAGCCTTGAAACTAAGATAAAAGCTCATAAAAGCCTTAGAACTCTGGTACCGCACTTTCTCCTAGTTTTTCCCGTGGTCCCGCACTTTTTGGCTATAAATCCTCCGTAGACAAGCACACTTTCTGCTTGTTAAAAGTGCGAACCTCTGTAAAAGATTATAAAAGGTGCAAGTAAAATCCAGAAGCTCAATTAAGGTCATTTTTAGAAGCTTCTAGAAACATTCCTGTGGTGGGAAGTATGCTCCTTTCATGTTCATGCATCCCATCCAATAAGGAGCTAACCCCTTGATGTAAGGAACTAATACCTTTGAAGGAGGACTCTATCCCTCATTGTATGGAGTTGTAACCTCATCTTCTCCATTATAAAAAGAGGCATAGGGCAGCCTCAAGGGGTTACCATTAATGAATTGAAGTTTTAGTATTGTTGGAGGCGAAGTGTTGTTGAAACTTAGACCCTTTTAGCTAAGATTTCATGTGGGAAGGATTACATACCTGTATGTATCTCGGTTGGAAGAGTGCAAGGCTGACCTGAGTAAAGGAAATGCTTGCTCTGGACCCTAGGAGGACCTGTACAACATCAAGGCGGACACGGTTGTAAGGCTCTTTCTTATTTAAGTTAATACAAATAAATCTGTTTTTCTCAATAAGCTATCAATTGGTTGGTTTATTTTATGGATTCCTTAATCACCATAATGGATATGATCTATGAATATATGCTATGCAGGTACTATTTGATGTTTGTTTGTTTGTGATTGCAGATATTCAAAGATAACTCTTTCAGGTGACTAAAGGACTACTACTACAAACAAGTGTTGGATCAAAGGTAAGATCATTAAAACCTTTATAGCATTTAATTATGAATCGCAATATATCTAGAGAAAGATAGTTTCATTTGTCCGTTTGTTGCTAGCTATCCGTAGGACACTTGGGAGGTTTGTCTTGTCCGCAAGAACGAATTATCCATCCAACAAAATGGTGACTCCGCTGGGGAAGAATTTGAGCTTTGATTTCTTTTACTTTTGATTTATGAACTTATGTTTCCTGATTTTTATTGATTTATATTGGCTTGGGTAGTTAATCCCTGTAGAATCCTTGTGAAATTTTTGAGAATTTTTTGGTTTTTTCTCTTGTTTTCTTGTGTCCTCTCTTTTCCTTTTGAGACAGTGTGGGAAGTTCCGCACTTTTCCTATACCCACAATGCGGGATCGCCCTGGATTGCACTAAAGCCTACAAACCCTGTCAAATTTTTGAAAAAATATTAAAATCTTATTTTCTGGACTAGTTTTTTAGGTTCTCAGTGATTACCCAGACTTGTATCTTCTATCAGAAAGCCTTGGTTAAGAGTTTGTTTCAACATTTTATTTTTGATTGATTTTTTGAAAGATTTGCATGTTATAATGATTTTTTCTTTGTCTTACATCCCGCTCAAATATTAGAAACCTTGGTATGCCTTTAGATCATTGGTATTATCTTGTTTTCTTGTTGATTTTGACATCATAGAAAAAATTGTTTTATGAGTTTTAGATCCTATTTTTCTCATTTTCAAATCGTTTAAACTTTTTTTGATAAGTTTGGAATTTCACTTAAAATGAAAATTGGATGTTTTTGTTGAATTCTTTCTGATTCAAGCAAATAATTTCTTAGTTAGATCACAAATCTAAGTAAAACATTCTTAAAATATTTGAAGTTTTAATTCAGATTTAATCTTAGAATTGTTAGATCTCAAATAGTGTTTTTAGCTTTGAATGCTTTTCTAGAAATTGTATTGTCTTTTGAAGAAAGCTTAGTTTGCAGTTTCAATCTTGAACAAAAGGGATTTTTATTGAGCATAGATCATTTTGAGTTCTCATTAAAATTAGATTTCTTTTCATATATTCTTGTTTGAAGGAGAGATTTGTTTTTAAAAGATTTCATTTCTCAACTCTTCCTTTAGCTAGAATTCATTGAAAGAAAACGGATTGTTTCTCATTATAGATGCATTTTTTAGTTTGATTTGAGTTGGGTCATTTCATATCATCAGTTTCACTTTTGCACTTACTGTCTTAAGAAAAAGACTTATAAAATCAACGATTAAATTAAAATTAACCTAGTAAATTTTATATTTCTAGGGCTCTTTTCACCAATATAGCTTAGGCTAGTGTCTTGGAGTAGGGAGTAATTAACTCTCCAAGACAGTTAAAAAAAACAAGTAGTTAATCTTGCGGTAGGAAAAAATCCAATAGTCACTTGTATGCTCTGGGAAGATCCTCTTAAAGGAGTCAAGCACGAGGTCATATCTGAACCAGTGGAATAATAAATTCTATCTCATTGGGAATGACAGAATATTTTCGCGTATTAACAACGATAAACCTTGGATAGACCATTGTCAAGGAGCCTGGGGTCACTTGTCGGTATACCTTGAATTATGTCAAGGAGACTTCAAGGGGATTGAGCTTTGTTACTCTGACCTTATGCGTATGTTGGACTATAGACTGTTCCCCCAGGTATATTAGTTCCTGTTGGTAACCATAGTGACCATAATATTATGGTTTTTTCCTAAGGTGACGGTGGTGGAAAGATCCCACTGTACCTGGAGCAGACATCGACTAGACTCACTTGGAATCTCTCGAGGGTTATCTTCACTCGAGATGGTTTAAGTGGAGAAACTTGCACCAGTTTGTTTCATTAAGAAATTTGTTGGGGTAACTGTTCCAACGGCTCTTTCTGCATTAAATACTATGACGTTAGATTTCATCACCAACTAGTGTTTTTAGTGTTGGAAGTTACCGTTTGTGTGTGGTTTGATCTCCTAGATTTTTAAGCGTGTGATTCATTTGTTTGTTTCCTTAGTGACTCTAGGAGTTTTCATTGAAATTTTCATTTGATTGCGTGTGATTAATAAGTTTTAATCATGGCTGAATTACTGAGACAATTGTGAACACTTCAGGGGAAGCCCCCTGAATATACACCAAGCCAGCTTGAAGGGCTGCGAGCTCTAGTATCACCTACTGACAGTAGAATTAGATCAATAGAGTTAGGAGAGTCATCTATAATTGTTCATATTGATTATCAACTACAAATAGTAGAACATATTCAAGAGCCGATTTCAGTTTCTGAGCTTACTGGTAGTATTTCTCCTTCCAGTGAATTCGCTGAAGAACCTGAAATTTATGAACCTGACACTGAAATTGTTGTTTAGGAACCATTTTTAGGATTTGTTACTCCAACTTCTGGTTATCCTGGTTCACATAGGGTAAGACATATTATTACTGAAAATATTCCTTTTGACCTCATTTCCATTGAAGAAATTTTCGGTCTGGACGAAGAAGTAACTCTTCCTGAAAACCAACAGACTTTGAATCTTAGGGAGCGTGAATCTATATTCTACAGTGCTTTTAGTAGTGATGCCTGGTATTTTTCATTAACAAATTTTTTAGAGAACCCAGGTCTTAGTTTTTCACCACCCCGAATTCCTTTCCATCCTACACCAAGGGGTTATTATCCTTCATCAATCATGTCAAGTGAGTCATCTATGTTTTCCCAATCACCGGAAACATTTTTATACGGTGGTCCTTCTGTTCCTTCAGGGTACCAGTCACTCTCTTGTTGGAAATACTGAGAGGGGGGGGTGAATCAGTATTCCTTTCAATTAGAGAATTAGTTAATCTTTAATTATTATCAGTGTTTGTACACTTATAGCAGCAAACAAGAGGAACACAAATGCACACATTTTTTAGGGTGGAAACCCACTTCGGGACAAAAACCACCTAATGCTTTTCTAATAATTCTTTAATATTCAACTCCAATTGAAAATAAAGCTCCAACTTCCTAGAATCTAGAAAAGTATTCTTCTCCAACTCCCACTAGATGGACGCTCCAAAGCCCGAGATTATTCAGTAGTAAACTGAATGGATTCCCCAACAGCCAATGAGCTACAACTCCCCCTAGCACCACCCTACCACCCTATAGAAGAATAAAAGAAGAATGGACTCCCGTACCAGAAAAAATGGTCCAATTTACAATGATATAGAATGATGTAGAAGAAGAAGATATACTAGACCATAACCCCAACTTTGACACAACCACCTAATTATGATCCTAGACTTCCTAACACTACCTCTTCAACCCTTGGTAGATAGACACTACTACAATTTTTACAATAATGTATTTACAATGACTTAGTACAAAGATACCTTTACAATGATTGTATGCAGTGCTGCCCACTTGAAGATTTCATATGATGAAATTATTGCTAATTTTATGCACCTTGGTTGCTGCTCTTGTCATGCTACCTTCTGCTACACCTTGCTTTGCTTTGATGCCATAGAAAGTCTGGTCCTTTGCAACCCTTGACAACACATGATCTAGCTTTTTCTTTTCCTTCTAGGAGCTTGATATTGAATCTGGTGTATCTCTGTTATTTTAGATTCTCAATATTTGATTTTCGGTCTTGTAGTAGTCCTCTGATGCATCTTTCCAATGCCATAGGTCTGACCCAATTTGGATTCTTCAAGGGAGAGTTATACCCAATCTCTCAAAATTCCCTAATTATGGACTGTTTCAGCAGAGCGCACTTGCACGACATGCCACGTGTCACTGTTTCTTCATTTGGCTCTGAAATTGATAGAGTGAAAAGTACAGACTATGCACTATCTACCAATTTTTACATAATTATAATATGATACTCAGAGAGAGGGTTATGACGAATTTACCAAGGTTACTTCTTTGAGATTAATTTGAGGAGCCTGCAAAAACCCTGACTTCCACAGATCATATCTCCAAAAATATTGCGCACCTTGATCTAAAATTTTTACAGCAACTTCCTTAGGATGTCTGCTTCGACTCGTAAAAATTTCAGCTTCTTAACCTTCGTAGAAAAAAAAAATAGAGCTAAAATTCCACAATGACCTATTTCAAATGGAAAAATCCCTTGCATAAGGAGGAAATGAGGATCACAATTTATATAAATGCTTAGGTTGAGAGGGGCTTCAACAAGTGAACGTGGGAGGGATTTTAGGAGCTTAAAAAATATTAATTATGACTTTTCAATGACCCATGCCCCAACCCCATGGGGTTTTATCCGACTAACTGGGGGTACAAACTTCAAACATGAATATCTCTCAAACCGTGAAGAATTACATGGCGTGCCATATATCAATGGAAACATCTCGATAAGCAAAAACCATAAAAAGCATTATTGAACCAAAATATATTAATTTGTTAGGTCAAAATTCTCATTCAATATTGGGTTAGCCCCTGGTGCTGCTTGGGTTGACATCAATGACAACTGGTGATCAAAAATCTCCCCCTTTGGAATTGATGGCAACACAAGTACTCCCCCTGCAATCATGACACCTCTTCCTACAACATTCTCTCCCCCTTTGACATCAATGGCAAGGGGTAACTCCCCTTGAAACACAACCATCCTGCGGACTTGTACACACTTCCACTCCCCCTGACACACAACCATCCTGTAGACCTGTAATCTACTTCCACTGCCCCTTTATATTCTGAAAAAGGAAAATCTAATGAGAACATAGGAGAATCCCAAGCTTCTGGAAAAGATATTCCAATGCTGGCGAATATTTAATATGTGATTCTTTTAGTGCTGCTTGGAATATTTCTACTTGTCCAACTACTTGCATAAAATTTGGTCGAGAGGCTGTTACATATAGAAGACTACTAATCATAGATCTGTACAACCTTTGATCCACATCCTTAGATGAGTCGTCTATGCTCAATTTGCAACTTGTTACCATTGGAGTAAGGATGGGTTTGCAATCTTCCATTTTAAATTTCTTGAGCATTTCCTTGATGTACTTGGCTTGACATATAAATATTCCTTTATCTTGCTGAGATATTTGAAGCCCTAAGAAGTATGTCAGCTCACCAAGTAAAGACATCTTGAAATCACTTTGCACCTTTGTAGAAAACTTCTTACTTAGTCGATCATCATTGCTACCAATTATTGTATCATCCTCTTTAGCTATTAGACATGATTTAGTTGCTTCATCCAGAAAATATATGTCATTTGTAGCTCAATTTGTTGTAGCCACAATTTCACCATACATGCCTTTCTTGATTTCACATTTCATGGAGTTGAATAGTATTGTGTGTCCTTGATCACACATTTTTCCAACACTGAGCAGATTGTGATTCATGTTTTCAGCCAATAGAACATTCTTTGCTACAGAAAATTTTCTTCTGAGAGTGATAGTACCTGATCCTATAACATTTGAAGATCCATCATTTCCAAAGGACATGGTTCCATCCTTCTTCTCTTTCAGAGATAAAAATTTATTTCTATCTCCAGTCATATGTGTTGAGCAACCGCTATCAACATACCACACATCTTTGTTCTTTTGAGCCTTGAAAGCAAGAGCACAATTATCATTCTTCTTCTTCTTCCATGTTCGTTCGTTCTATGGCTTCGATGATTCTTCTGGAGGATTTTCAAGTCTGTAGTCTTTGGCTATGTGTCCAAAGTTTCGACATTTGTAACATTCAATATTGTTTCTTAGATGTTCAAATCTATTGATGTTTCGCTGAGCCCTGGGAGGTTCATATTTGACAGATCTCCTGGAATTGTATTCATTCCTAGGGTATGTGCGACATTCTACAAATTTATGGCCAAATTTTCCACATGAATAACAGTAGCCATAAAAAAATATGTTGGTACCTAGATGGAAATTTTCGTCGAGGAATTGTCTTCCAAGGCTATTCTTGCGAATCTTGTCCAATGAAGTCTACATGCATGTCATATCTAATAGGTTCATTGTATTTTGTTGTATAAGGTCTTGCTTCTTCTTATTTGTAACCGATGCCAGTTTTTTTGTTGTAAGATCGTTGATTGTTGATGAGTTCTTCCAATGCCCTTGAGTTGTTGGCATAGTTTTGGATAGTTTTTCCTTTCTTCACTTCCTCACGCAACGAGACTACTTCGGCTTCTAATTATTCCCTTTCTTGGTTTCTTTCTTCTAACTTCTTTTGAAGTGACTCTTAAATGCATTTTTATTCTTCAACTTCAATTTTGAGACCTTGAACTTGTTCTTCAAGAGTATTGGAACGGATCTTCTCTGCCTTGAGATCTTTTATTAGTCTGATTGCTACCTCATAAAATTCTTCTATGGTTCATCCTTCTTCTTCGTTGTTTGATACCTCTTTTTCATTGTGCTTGGGTTTATTGTGCTTGGCCATAAACAATACTCTCTCATTGGCTTCTTCTTCATTGCCATTGTCTTCATCGGATGATGAGCTATCTTCTTTAGACAAAAAGTTCCTTTTGGATCCTTGCTTGTTGAATTTCTTAAATCCTTTCTTTCCTTTTGAGTTGCCATTACTTCTTTTTGGACATTTTGCTGCAAAATGCCCAACCTCATTATAGTTGAAACATATCAATGGAAGTTTACCTTTGAATTTTCCCTTACCAATTTTTTGTTTTCTTGTGAAGTAAGCATATTCTTCATCTGAAAGACCTTCTTCATCATCTCCCTTTTCTTCACACTTGCAGGTGCATGTATTTTCAATTGAAGTTTGTTTATCCTTATTGTTTTTCTTAGATGCAACGAAAGTAGTTTCTAGATGTGAAGTACCCTCTTCTTCATCAAGTCTCATTTCATATGCTATGAGAACTCCATGTAATTCCTCTTTGCTGAGTTTATCCAGATTTTCACTGTATTCTAAGACCGATACCTTTGGGTTGAATCTCCCTGGTAACGTTCTAAGAATCTTCCATATAATAGCCTTCTCGTCAACTAGCTCTCCCAATCCTTCCAGAGTATTGGTTATTTCATCAACGTATTGGAAGTATGCAGCAATGTTGCAATCTTCTTTCATTCTAAGTTGCTCAAATTTTTCTCTATAGATTTGAAGCTTTGCTTATTTGACATTAGAGTCACCTACATATATATTCTCAAGCTTGTCCCATACATTTTTGGTAGTTTTACAACCCAACACCTTATGATAAGAAGATTCAATAAGTCCACTGATAATAATATTCTTTTCTTTTGCATCATTTACCAAAATCTTCTTACCTTTTTCATCCGCAGTTGATGTAAATCCATTTTGAACAGTGTCCCATACTTCGTAACCTTGCGCCAAGAGATAGACCTCCATTCTTCCTTTCCAAAGTGCATAATTATTTTCATTGGTATGCACCATGACCTCCTTCCAACTGTTAAACTGCTATTGAAGGAACCAAGCTCTGATACCAATTGTTGGAAATACTGAGAGGGGGGGGGGGGTGAATCAGTATTCCTTTCAATTAGAGCATTAGTTAATATTCAATTATTATCAGTGTTTTTACAATGATAGAAAAAAACAAGAGGAACACAAATGCACACAATTTTTAAGGTGGAAACCCACTCCGGGACAAAAACCACCTAATGTTTTTCTAATAATTCTTTAATATTTAACTCCAATTGAAAATAAAGCTCCAACTTCCTAGAATCTAGAAAAGCATTCTTCTCCAGCTCCCACTAGATGGATGCTCCAATGCCTGAGATTCTTCAGTAGTCAACTAAATGGATGCCCCAACACCCAATGAGCTACAACTCACCCTAGCACCACCCTACCACCCTATAGAAGAATAAAAGAAGAATGGACTCCCGTACCAGGGAAAATGATCCAATTTGCAATGATATAGAACAATGTAGAAGAAGAAGATATACTAGACCATAACCCCAACTTTGACACAACCACCTAATGATGATCCTAGACCTCCCAACACTGCCTCTTCAACCCTTGGCAAATAGACACTAGTACAATTTTTACAATAATGTATTTACAATGACTTAGTACAAAGATACCTTTACAATGATTGTATGTAGTGCTGCCCACTTGAAGATTTCATATGATTAACTTCTTGCTGTTGTTATGCACCTTGGTTGATGCTCTTGTCATGCTACCTTCTGTTGCACCTTGCTTTGCTTTACTGCCATACAAATTATGGCCCTTTGCAACCCTTGACAACACATGATCTAGCTTTTTCTTTTCCTTCTAGGAGCTCGATATTGAATCTGGTGTATCTATGTTATTTTAGATCCTCAATAAATAATTTTCGGTCCTGTAGTAGTCCTCTGAGTTGTGTTTCCAATTCCATAGGTTTGACCCAATTTGGATTCTTCAAGAGAGAGTTATACCCAATCTCTCACAATTCCCTAATTATTGATTGTTTCAGCAGAGTGCGCTTGTACGACATGCCACGTGTCACTGTTTCTTCATTTGGCTCTAAAAATGATAGATTGAAAAGTACATACTATGCAATATCCACCAATTTTTACATAATTCTAATTCGATACTCAGAGAGAGCGCTATGACGAATTTACCAAGGTCACTTCTTTGAGATTAATTTCAGGAGCCTGCAAAAACCCTAACTTCCACAGATCATATATCCAAACATATTGCGCAACTTGATCTGAAATTTTTACAGAAGCTTCCTTAGGATGTGTGATTCGCCTTGTAACAATTTCAGCTTCTTAACCTTTGTAGACAAAAATTTAGAGCAAAAATTCCACAATGACCTATTTCAGATGGCAAAATCCCTTGCATAAGGAGGAAATGAGGATCACAATTTATATAAATGCTTAGGTTGATAGGGGCTTCAACAAGTGAACATGGGAGGGATTTTAGGAGCTTAAAAAATATTAATTATAACTTTTCAATGACCCATGCCCCAACCCCATGGGGTTTTAGCCCACTAACTGGGGGTACAAACTTCAAACATGAATATCTCTCAAACCGTGAAGAATTACATGGCATGCCATATATCAATGGAAACATATCGACAAGTAGAAACCATCAAAAGAATTATTGACCCAAAATATATTAATTTGGTAGTTCAAAATTCCTATTCAATATTGGGTTATCCCTTGGTGCTGCTTGGGTTGACATCAATGACAACTGGTGATCAACATCTCTAGTACTTTCTCAGGAGGAACTCCTCAACCAACTGAACAAGTGTTATCAATTGGTACGAATGGAATTAAAACTGAAACGTCGAACGCAGAGCAAATTTTTATGTTGTCTGGTAATATTCAAAATCCTCAACTTCAAGGGAGTCAGTTATTTCCTGGGGGCAACCTCAAGGTAGTCAATTACTGCCCTGGGGGCACCCTCAAGGTAATTTTCTACCAGGACAAACTGTAGGACAATATTATTTACCTGGAGAACAACCTCAAGGATAGTACATACCTCAAGGTTATCAACTTCAAGGATAGTACATACCTCAAGGTCCTTATCAACCCTAGATTCAGTACGTGCCTCAGGGTTATCAACCTCAAGGTCAGTACCCAACTCAACGTTTCCAACCACCTTCCGGTCAATTGTTTTTACAAGGAGCTGGAAATTTATCACTTAATTATCAACCCTATGTTCAACCAAGCTATGGTCCTTCATATGTACAAACTTCTACGGGTCAATACCCCATAATGAAAATGGTGTGGAATCCATCGCAAGTTCAACAGACTATGCAACCTAATGTGCAGTTACTTAATCAACTTGGACAACCTTTAATTTCTAGTACAACCCAGCAACCTGTTCAACCTACTGTTCAAATCCCTGCACCTCAGCAGCCTCGGCCTAGTACACCTCAGACTATGTCTCAAACTGTTGCAACTACTGCAACCTCTGTTCAAGCTACAACACCTGTTTCTGGAGTATCTGTAGCTCCGGTTTCTTCTATCCCTGCATCAGTGCAAATTCCTCAAGCTTCTATACCACAGTCGGGACCTACAAGTCAGACTATGGCCCAAATGCCTACGGGACAAGCTGGTACAAGTACGATTGCTTCTAGTCAACCTTAGTTTACTTATCAACCGTACCAGGGACAGTATCAAATTGGTCAAGCTACGCAAAATCTAGTGTATTAGTATCAGTCGTACCCTAGGTATACTTATCAAATACCTCAACAACCCCAGTATGGTTCGGTTAATCCTAGTTACGTAGGAGGCTACACGATCCAAAATGCACATCTGATTCTAGGATATCCTGGTTATCCTCCTCCTGGCACTAGTTTGATCAATCAAAGTTATCAAGACCCTAACCATCGATTACCATTCATAGCAACTTTAGATTTTCTGGATATGTCGTGCCTTACGAATGATCCCATTTTTTATCTTCCATATTGGCCACCGATGCCTAACAAGTTGCCCAGTGATATTCCGAAATTCGAAGGTAAGTCAGGAGAGGACCCGTCTAATCACGTTATGACTTATCACCTATGGTGCACATCCAATTCGCTAGTCGTTGATTCTATTTGATTACGTATTTTTCAAAGAACTCTCATTGGTCCAGCTGCCAAATGGTACATTGAGTTACCACGTGGCTCTTTTAATAATTTTAATGTGTTAGCTACAACTTTCTTAACCCATTTTCAGTTGCCTGTCAGATACAAAAATGGCATAGAATTACTGACTTCATTAAAGCATTCTACATCTACGTACATATCTGATCACATTCATGAATGGAGATGTAGAAGGTGTTTAGTGAAAGTTTTTATTCCTGATCAAATTTTGGCTGAAAGGTTTATTAAATCGTTATTGCCCAAAATTACTGAAGATGTGGCAAAAGGAGGCATTGTTACAGAAGAGCAAGTTATTGCTTAGGCTCAGTACCTTGACCTTGTCTATACTCAATTAGGTACTATGTACGATAAAATCCTAGATTTACCAAGACCTGGTCAGTTAGCTGCAACTCCTTCTGTCTCTCATGCCTCTTATGGTGTAATTGGTTTTGTTAGTACTAGTAAGAGTAAGAAGAAATCTTCCAAGACTACTTCTCCTATTATCACTTTACCCAATTCACTCAAAGGAGATTCTTCCCTAGAAACTTCTGCTGATATACATGTTGTAGAGACATCTACGACCAAATCTAAAAATGGTGGTAAGAAGAAAGGTAAGAATAAAAAGAAGAAATATTCAAAAGAAAAAAAATGATACAACTGAACCAAATGACGAAAAATGAAAACCTTGATATCCTTATCTCATCTGTGACTAGGATCATCTTACGAAAGAATGCCCACATAGAGCCGAGGTAGAAAAATTCGTTAAGGATTCGCTTATACCTGCTGTCTTGAAGGATCCCTTTCCCACTCAAGATACTAACATGGTTGGATCTTCCTCTAATCATATTGAGGATATTTTCATGGTTGCAATGCGATCGCAAGATTATGGTAGTAAAAACACTGGTAAAGAAGTAGAAACATCCAATTCTGCATCGACTAAATCTCCCTTGGTCTATGATCCATTACAGATCGAGAAAAAAAATCATGACTTAGTGATTAAACTGCCTGAAAAAGGTGTACTTCGTAAATCAGCTTTTAATCCACACGTGAGAGATGCTCAGAATTACAATATTGTTGAAGATTTGGCAATTTCCCCTTCAACAATGTCGGCTTTGGAAGTATTGCAATCATGCCCTTCTCAAAGAAAATTACTTTTGTCAGCCTTAGGAGCTATAAATTTCCAGGATTCAAACCTCATGATCTTCGATTTAGAAAATTTTACACTGTGCCTACCTCATCAAATGGCTTTTCAAATTCCGGTAATAGTCAAGAACAAGCGTATCTTTCATACTGTTGTTGATGAAGGGGCTTCTACGTGTATAATGTCGATAAAATGTTGGAAATCACTTGGTTCACCAACAATCAACCAATCACCAACTATTCTCAAAGCATTTGATGGAAGAGGTTTTCATCCATATGGTATTTTACAAGATATACCAATAGAGGTCGAAGGCAAAACAGTTAATATAGATGTGGAAATGGTTGATGCCCCTCATGATTACAACCTTCTCCTGGGTCGCAGTTGGTCTTAATGTATGACTGTTATTGTATCATCGATCTTTCGTCTCATCATGTTTCCTCATAAAGGAAAGATCATTAAGATAGATTATCTCTCATATTATTTATCCGACTCAGCTTCTATTGATAGTATCCAACATATCGGAAAATCGACTATCCCTTATAAGGATGTCGGAGTAGGTTTGATCAAAGATTCAGCTTTACTGGGAAATTTTTCACTACCTCCTCCTAACGTACAAATTCCTATTGCTAATATCAATATGATTACATCAATTACTATTTCCTTTAATGATCCTTGGATAGTACTTTCAGAATTAGAATTGGATTCTTTCGAGGGCCTGATGCCTTTGAGTCCTTTTGAACTAGCATATCAGCAAGTACAGTCATTTTCTGATACCCTTTCAACCGAATCTGATCTAGTGAATGTGATCAATTAGGAGTCATTTTCAATATCGAGTTTAGCTTCGACACCAATTCTGAATCCTGCTCAACAAGTTTTCCATACTAATGAGCATATCCGTGAATTCTTGTCGGTAGATGAATTACCATGGGAAGATCTACACCATAGGTCTTCATTTTTACCTAATATCAATCATTTTGAGAATGATTTTTCCTCTATTTTTACCACAGATTACATCAAAGAACCTCATAATCCTCTCTCCAATGCCGATTCTGAATTGAATTTAGAAAATATTTCTACAAAGATTCCTCTTTACATTTCAGTAAAACATGGAATTGTTGAAAACATTCACATAGGTGCTTCTTGTACGCCTGAAGAAAATCAAGCATATAAGGCCCTGTTTCAGGAATTCTACGACATCTTTGCCTGGTCATATGAAGAAATGCCAGGAATCAATCCATCAATCATTGTACATGAAATTAAGACATACCCGGATGCCAAACCAGTCAGACAAAAATTACGTCAGATTCATCCGAGAAAAGTTACCGCTATCAAAGCAGAAGTTGAAAAATTACTTCATGCAGGTTTTATTTATCAAATCCCGTTAACAAACTGGGTATCTAATATTGTTCCGGTCAATAAAAAAAAAATAACAATAAGAGTATGTATTGACTATAGGGATATAAACCGAGCTTGTCCTAAAGAAAATTATCCAACCCCCTTACATCGATCAAATTATTGACGATTGTGCTGGAAGTGAAATGTTCTCATTCATGGATGTATTTTCAGGCTACAATCAAATAAACATACTCCCTACAGATCAACCTAAAACAACTTTCATTTTTCCATGGGGAACTTTTGCTTATCGCAAATTACCTTTTGGCCTTAAGAACGTTGGCGCCACTTTTCAAAGGGCCATGTCTTATGCATTTCACGACATTAGGCATATTGTGCAACCCTACCTCGATGATTTGCTTGCTCATTCTTCACACAGAGCAGATCATATTACTCATTTACGAGCCATTTTTATGCGATGTAGGCACTATAAGATTTGTTTGAATCCTCACAAATGTGTTTTCTGAGTAGAATCCGGACAATTATTGGGATTTATTGTCTCAAAGGCAGGCATTCGTGTCAACCCATCGAAGGTTGAGGCAATCATAAATTTACCTCCTCCTTCTACTCTTCTCCAACTCCAAATTTTGCAAGGGAAAGCAAACTTTTTACGCCGATTCATTCCTAACTACACCGAGTTAATGAAAGGTTTTACTAGGTTGTTGAAATAAAACATTCCATTCTTCTGGGACGAGATCGTTGATCGATATTTTGATGCTTTGAAAAATGCGTTGACCCATGCACCATCACTGCATCCTCCCAACTACAACCAAGATTACTTTTTATACCTCGCTACTTCTGATTCCACGATAGGGATGGTTTTAGTTCAGGAAGATGAATTCCATAATGAACATGTGATTTACTATCTTAGTCAAAATTTGCATCTGACTAAGATCAAATACTCACATGTGGAGAAATTGGCCTTCGCAGTTGTTCAAGCTATCCAACGTTTTCATCACTACATACTTTTACGCAAAAAGATAGTGATCTCTGATTGCAACCCTATGATGTACATATTGACCAAACAATTACTAGGGGGAAAATAATCCAATTGGATTGTTATCCTGCAGGAGTTTGATTTGAAGTTTGAAAAATCCAAATCCAAGAAATCACTGATATTTGCTGAACTTATGTGTGATTTCCCACGCACTGATATAGAAATTGTGGCGGAGCAACCAATCGCAGATGAATCCTTGTTTCTTATTAGTACCATTGATCCATGGTATGGAGATATTATCGTATATCTTCAAACCCAATCTTTTCGGCCTAATCTTTCACGGTCACAATGACAAAAAATTCATTTCCAGTCTCAACAATATCACATTGATGGCGATACACTTTACCGTCGTGGTGCGGAATCGGTTTTTTGACGTTTTTTAACTCATGATGAAGCCGAAAAGGTTTTAAATGAATGTCACTCCGAAGCATGTGACAGTCATATGTCTGGGCACACCACAACCCAAAAGATATTGCGCATGGGATATATCTGGCCGTCTATGTTTAAATATTGTATTTACGCGGTCCAGAAATGTCATAATTGTCAAATATTCAATCGAAAAATGCATTCACCACTTGCTCCTCTTCACCCCATAATTTTTTTCGGTCCTTTTGAAAAATGAGGCATCGATTTCATTACATGTAACACTCACTCAGCCGGGGGGAATGGGTACATTATTCTAGCAGTAGACTATTTTACCGAATGGGCCGAGGTGATGCCTACATTTGCGGCAGATGGAAAAACTGCAGCTGCTTTTGTATTCAATCATGTGATTTCTCATTTTGGTGTACCCCAAGAAATAATTACTGATCACGGGAGCCATTTTAGAAATATTATGATGACCGAGTTAACAGACCATCTTGGCCTACGCCATGACAGTTCTAGACCATATTATCCACAGGCCAATGGTTTAGTTGAAGCGATTAATAAATTTTTAGTCACCATGATCAAACGAATCATTGGAATTCATAAGTCGAATTGGCATACCATGCTCTTTTCAACACTTTGGGAATATCGAACTTCAGCAAAAAAATTGGTAAGTTTTACCCCTTTTCAACTGGTTTACAGTTCAGAAGCGGTATTACCCATTGAATGCGAGATACCGTCACTCCAACTAGCCATAGAGTTATTACCAGACACTTCTGAAGAGGATAAACGTTTTTATACTTGGCTCAATTAGATGAGAATCGACGCACCGATGCATTAGATACCGAGACTCATGCAAAAAGAATGAAAGCTCAGTATGATAGAAGTGTTACCCCTCATAATTTTTCAGAAGGAGACCTATTTTTAATTTATGATCAAGCCAACGATAAACTAGGGGCTGGGAAATTTAAACCCATGTGTCATGGTCCTTATATTGTCAAGCGAAATCTTGCAAAAGGGGCCTATGAATTGATTGATTTTGACTGGGTCTCTTTGGGTAAACCTAGAAATGGACTTTATCTGAAGAAATATTACACTTGACTTCATGTGGAGATCTTCTATATATATTAGTTACTTTTTAGCTGGTGTGTTATAGATTAGAAACATGTGCCTTGTGTAAGTGTGCTCTTACTATTATTCCTGCTTATCTGGATACATTTGATATCGCAGATGTCGACATCCTTTCAAACGTATATTGGTTTTGTTGATGGTGCTTGTCGTAGTACACGGAACATCTCTTCCACAGCTTGGGTTATTTACTCACCCACTGATGAGTTAGTATTGATTCATGGGGTAAGTCTCAGTCAAAAGACAAACAATATTTCCGAATATAGTGCAGTTATTGAATTATTATCGGAATCCATTTCATTTGGAATTCAGAGTTTGATCATTAGGTTAGATTCTAAACTCATTGCATTACAATTAAATCGAGTATATGCCATTAGAAATCCAGTATTATTAAGATTATTTTTAAGGGTTCGTCTCTTGGAACGAGAATTCAATTATATTGAATATCAACACATTTCAAGAAATTTAAATACATTGGCAAATGCAATTGCTTCTAATGTTATAAATAGACATTTGTGATAACAAAATAACAAATCAAACATTCCATAACATGATTGAACAGGTAAACTGGAAATAATAGTATAAAACAGTATAAATGTAGTGTTCAAAAAATATACATCGTCTTCAATCATAGGCTCAAAACGCCTTATGATCAGAAAAAAGTGATACAAAAATGAGTCTACAAAGTCAATCAGCCACTATCCATGGTGATGATCACGATAATACACCACTGCTCGTGCCACCCTAGTCAAAAACCTCTTGAATGGACCAAGAACACCTATGACATATCTCTGTAGACAGAGCATGATATCATCTATAGTAGTCTCAGGAATATCTATAGTGAGCCACTCCAGATGGTGCTCTAATTCTGTTAGGATCTCTGCAGTCTGATCTTGTGGGGGTGGTGGTACTACTGCTGCATCCCTTTGCCTCTGGTCAAAGGGGCGGAAAATGGCTAGTCGAGTTGGACCCACATCTGCATTTGAAAATTTTTGTTATCAGTTTTTGACGATTTAAAAACAAAATAAAAATTAGAAATTAGAACATGTCAAAAATATTTTTTACCTGACTCGTCCCACTGAGCTCCTGGAGGAAGGGGTATCTCCCGATCGCCACAAAAATCCATGCTAGCATAAGGAAAATCCTCTATAACAAAAGGTTGGCATTCCAGCCAATGAAAATATGTAGAAGGAAATCTCACAATCTCCCCACCCTCATTGTGGCAGGCTATCAAAGCAACCCAACGAACCATCCTAGGCTCTCGAGGCCAACCAGCATCGACAGGAATGTGCTGCGGGGCTAACATGGGGATCCTCTCTCGAGCAAAGGTGACTACAATGGACCTGTATCCAAAGTTGTTTAGCTTCCCATTATTTTATTTGGTAAGTTGGCCTTTCACATTTGCCAACACTGCCTCGCACTAGTTTTATATGGTGCCTCCAAAGCAATATACTGCTATGCGCATCTGAGAACCAGTGGCTACATGCAGAGTTGCATTCCCGCATAGCTTGACAATGGTAAAAGTGATCATTTTCAGCTCTGGATGGATGATAGTCTTTAGGTCAATCCATTTGTACCAGGGATTGGCCTCATCGTTGCAAAAATCTAATTGGAGGCTAGCGATAGACTGGCCACCTGGCCTAGCCCCAAATAGAGATAATGGTTTGCCTCTCCTGGAAAAATGAGTCGAAAAATAGATGTCTTCCAGCTCAATCTTGAGCCGGTGACCTCCGATCACAAAACACTGGTCCTGGACATCCCATTTACTTACCAGCCAAGTAGAAGATCCACTTGAGCTCTCATGCCACTGATAGCCCAAAATTTATAAAGCCCGCATGCCCTTAAGGCTTGCAAAGTAGGTTGATGATTTATCGCCGCTTCATCTACCTCTTCGTGCTCCCGTTCTCACCAAATAAGCATTGTATATGTCCTACAACAAGTAAAATGAAGGATTAGAATCATTTTCAAGAAAAAAAATTGGGTAATTTAGGAAGAAAATATGTTTTTGAATTTTCCATGGTGCCTCCGCACTTTACGCAAGGGACAGTGCGTAGATACGCACGGGCCTTGTGTTAAAAGTGTGGGGCCCCACCATTTTTATTTTTAGAAAAATGTCGAGGTCCACAGGTACCTAATACATTAGGTGCGGACCCCCGAGGGCAAATTTGTCGGCATATTTTCCTCAAAAAAATGAAATTTTGACCCAAAATTAAAAAATTGAACAGATGAAATGCAAGATAAGGAGGTTGTGGATTACCTGAAACAGACGATTTTCGAATCCGACAGTCGGTTTTCCTAGAATCTTCTCTGAAGCATTTTTTTCCCAGAGCTCTAAGAAATTCACTCCAATTTCAAACGATAAAAATGAACTTGAAAAACTCCTTTTTATAAGTTTTTTCGAATAGATGAATTTTAAATTTGTTTATTTTTCCCTTTAAAAATCAGTTTTTCAAAATATCTTTATTATTGAAACAGGTATGTTTAATTTTTTTAGTTTTTGTGCAAAATAACAGACTTTTCAGGGAAAATGGTCATTTTTGACGAAGAGTAAACTTTTATCACTTTTTCGGGCTCTTTAAATTTTACGAAAAAGCGAAACCATGGAGTCCTCTTTTAAGCTCTTTTCAGACTCTCTAAAAATGAAAATATCGCCTAGTACTTGACTATTCGAACTCGTTAAAGTAAATGAACGGTCATCCTTTTCAGTATAAGTTTACCCATTTTTCGGACTGAAATGGACTATTTATGAAAAATCTATGCGTTGACTAATCATAGTCAATAGAGTTATCTCTTGCATTATTTTATCCTTTTTCAGGCCTGAGGGACTAAATTTATGAAAAAAAACACCTACGGAGTTTTCTTAAGTTTTTCTTCTGACTCCCTAAAAATGAAAAACGTCGAGTTTCTCCTATACTGGACTCATTAAAATTTAACAGTAAAGGACCTGTTGATTACAAACAGGAATGGACCACTCCTTCTTAGGGTTCGATTTTAAACTAAGTTGTACTCATCCGAAGGATGAGCTTATAAACAAGAAAATGTTATCCTCCTCAAGCTTGTAAAAAATAAATAGGTACTTGCCAGAAATGGTGGGGGATAAGAGAGAAAAATAGATTCGTTTGTTACACTTTGATTTGTAAAAGCATTACACCACTCTTGAACACGACACTTTTTGTCTCACTTCTACCTGGGTTGGGAAATCCTTTGCCTATCATTTAATCAAATCACATTGAATGTCTTTAGCCGGTTTCTGGGTATTATCTTAGGGAAACTGTCACCAAACCATTTGTAGTGTCGTTATATGTTCAAGAGGATAGTCAAACAAACCATTCATCTGCAAACACTTGTCTCCATTCGTGTTGACCATCCCTGAGTCAGTCCTTGCAAAAAATTTCTTCAAAACTTGATCTATGGTTTCGTGTCATGAGCTTGCTTACGACAGATCACTTTTTATCGACGACAGCTCATCATCTATGAAGTTGATCTAGAATCCTTCAATACCTTGGAATCTGCATGCCTTAATGGCAGGTTTCTCACCTTCAACGACAGGTTACATAATTGACCTTCGATCGAACGATTCTGTGAAATGTTCGACTTCAGATCACATATTCGCATTTCATGGATTGTATTGAGTACTTTGAGAGCCACTTTCATTATTGGCGGTTTCTCTCACACTTGTTAACAGTTCACATTATTGACTGGTAATCAAGTGGTTTCTACCATGTTTGACTTCAACACATTTAATCGCATGGATAGAATCGTACTAGTTCGTGAAGTAGAAATCAAGACCCTGGATCTAGTTTCCACCATCTAGGCTATGAGGAATTTTATTATTCATTATGTAGTAGATGATTCATTACAGATGGCTGCGTCCATGTTGTGTCTACATTATTGATGTAATATTAAAATCATTTCTGTATCAGAACAATTTTAGTTAGTTTTTGATCTGAGTATGGGAATGCCTACCTCAACGATGATATATATATATATGTGTTTCATTGAATGTTTTTACAGGATTCCGACTGGGGTGTCCACAGGCTAATCCTTGAAAAGATAAATCACATCACTCTTCGAATATTCTCAGAATTCGCACTTTAAGGGGCAATTTGTTACACTGAAATTTGTCATCATGATGTTTTTAGTGCTCCCTTGAAAGTATACAATATCAAAGTTCCCAAAGTCAAGCCTTGAAACTAAGAGAAAAGCTCATAAAAGCCTTAAAACTATGGTACCGTGCTTTCTCCTAGTTTTGCCTACGGTCTCGCATTTTTTGGCTAAAAATCTTGCGTAGCCAAGCGCATTTTCTGCTTGTTAAAAGTGCAGACCCCTGTAAAATATTAGAAAAGGTGCAAGTAAAATCTAGAAGCTCATTTAAAGTCATTTTTAGAAGCTTCTAGAAACATTCTTGTGGTGGGAAGTACTCGCCTTTCATTTTCATGCATCCCATCCAATAAGGAGCTAACCCCTTGATGTAAGGAACTAATCCCTTTGAAGGAGGAATCTATCCCTTCTTGTATGGAGCTGTAACCTCCTCTTCTCCACTATAAAAAGAGGCATAAGGCAGCTTGAAGGGGTTACCATTAATTAATTGAAGTTTTATTATTGTTGGAGGTGAAGTGATGTTGAAACTTAGACCCTTTTAGCTGAGATTTCATGTGGGAAGGATTACATACCTATATGTATCTTGGTTGGAAGAGTGCAAGGTTGATATGAGTAAAGGAAAAACCTGCTCTAGACCCCAGGAGGACCTATACAACATCAAGGTGGACATGGTTGTAAGGCTCTTCCTTATTTAAGTTAATACAAATAAATCTATTTTTCTCAATAAGTTGTCAATTGATTGGTTTATTTTATGGATTCCTTAATCACCATAATGGATATGATTTATGAATATATGATATGCAGGTACTATTTGATGTTTGTTTGTTTTTGATTACATATCTTCAAAGATAACTCTTTCGGGCGACTGAAGGACTACTACTACAAACAAGCGTTGGATCAAAGGTAAGATCGTTAAAACCTTTATAGCATTTAATTATGAATCACAATATATCTAGAGAAAGATACTTTTGTTTGTCTATTTGTTTCCAGCTGTCCATAGGACACTTGGGAGGTCTGTCTTATCTGCAAGAATGACTTATCCATCCAACACCAGGTCCCATCAATGAAACCATTTGTTGGCTTGAGGGGTCCTAACCCAGGTTCGGAGCTCAAGGTTTTCCAACAAACCCCTATACTACTGGCCCTTTCGGCAATGACCTACTTGCACAGGTCAAAGTCTCACCTAAAGTAGTGTGGTTGAGTGCTGGAACCAGGTTTCCGCACCCTGAGAAAGGATAGGTAAGGCAAGCAGAGCTGCGTTTGGCCCTGTAATACCCAGATCACCTTGTTCTGCACAGGGCCATGTGGGTCTCTATTTGCATCCACATGCACTAGATCTATAATTATATGCTTTTATGACAGTAGCACAACATTGCATAAACAGGACAGAACATATCTAGATATAGGAAACGTACTTACAGATCTTCGCAGCTTAAATACAGAAAATGCACAATACAATAATTACCAATGATTCAAACAAAGAGTACTCACAGATTCATTTATCTATCAACCTTTCTTATTCATCAATTCATTAATTCCTTCTTACAATTCCCTTCCCAACTTGTGCACACAGTAGCAGGGTCCGCACACAGCTGGACTTGGATCTCCACACACATAGCCAACTGGAGTCCTTTCCCCTAAAAACCCAAACAGATAACTTAAACCACAATTCACATCAATAACTCTTCATTTTTCTACTTTACAATACAAAATGTTCCTCTATTTATAATAATCTAGCCTAGACTTTCCTATGGTCCACAAACCGTGGTTTTTGGACCCTTGGTTTACCATTTTACCCGTTATAATTCTTTTGGGGCTTTGACCCACCCCAAAACCCCTGCGCTAGACTAAATTTAATCAAAAGTATTGAAAATGGACTAGTTTCACAGCTTGTAGGAGACCCTATTCCAACAATACATATTATGTCTTTGGTGTGAGAAGCAAAATTCAAGAGTTAAAGAAGCATATATATGAGATTGAGATATTAAATCGATGTGCGATGGACTAGAACGCTACGTTGAAGGGAAGGAATGAATAATTGGTAAAGGTGGTACAAGAATGGAAGTAGTGGGTCAAGATACAGAAGTTTCATGCATTTCATTGGAAATAAATGAGGAAATTGGTTAAGCACTTAAGGAAAGCTCGTATTAAGAAGTTGAAGGTAGAAGGGTCAGGGATCAATATTCAGATTCAGAAGTAAAGGAAGGCTCATAATTTTTTTTTTTGAAGGAGGTTAGTAGTTGTACGAGGAGACACAATAAAATCTGGTTGGGGGATGTTGGTTGGCATAATTTTCCCTATTTTAACCCTACCTTTGTACTAACTATGCTACCTAAGCATGTGTTTCATAATTACATTAAAAAATTAACACATGATTCTTGGTATATTTGTGATTTTGTTATATATGGATTATAGAGGTTTATAATTCATTAAAAAGGGTTTAATAGGCTATGTTTCTTTGTAACTTATCCATTTAATTCCTTAACGATTGGAAATTTAATTTCATTAATCAAAATTAGAGTTTGGTTGGTGTAGATCCGCAGTTCTTGTATTGCTCGCTGATTCCTGTACCAAATAGACAACTAATTGTCTCATTTCGAGCTACCTCCAAGAATATCACATTTGTTGAAGAATGGCACACACCTTTTGTCAAGGGTTCGTTCCAATTTCTATATCAATAATTGGAGCATTATGGATAATAAATATGGAGGTTGATCGTTGTCTAGCGCATTTTCCTGCTAAGTTTCTCATTACGGCCAAGAGCTGAGTATTTTCATGTATAAAATAGGGATTCTAGGATGTAGGGAGATAGCGATACTTTGAAGAACATTGATACTTTGTGATTATATATTTTTTGTAATCTTGTATCGCCCTATCTCTGTGGGATGGATTTGTGATTTCATGATGTAATTTTGCAAAAAATTTTAATAAGAGAAGGATTTGATGTCAGTTTTGTTCACTTTCAGTTCTTGTTATTATTTGCAATGTTTCCTTCACATAGTTGATTTTAGAACTTCCGTGAAGGGAAACTACCTAGTTGGCTAGGGCCTAGCTAACCCACCTTGTTCTCCCTCTATTTCGTAGAATGTTAGATCTAGTGTGTTGGTGTGAACAGAGTAATTTTATTTCCTTGCTAGAACTTTCATATTAATGAAACCCTTGCTATCATTTGTGCTATCACCAAATTGAGACTAATTGGGATGTTCAACAGTTAATTCAATGTAACTATTTCAAAGCACTTAGGGTTGGAAGTTATCCCTTCCAACCAGAGAGGGCTCTCTCAAGAAAATATATGATATTCAAAAATTAAGCTTAAAAAAGAAGATGGCTAGCTCTGAGATGTCTTTTGGATGTTTTTTTGCAGGTGAAAGATGTGTGATGGCTACCATTGGGCATGGAGTTAGAATGAAACTCAATTACACAAAAACATCATTCATGGAAGCTGAGGCATATGAGCTCTTACAAAAGTAACTTTGACAGAAAACAAGATACATAAAGGAAGTTAGAGCATAATAATTTATGAATTCCAAGTAATTATGTATGAAGTAAGTTGAATTTACATTTAATATATAAAGGAGACAAACACATAAGAGCCCAAAAATAATCTCAGGTCTGAACAAATTTTTTCTGCAATTGTATATTAACTAAGTAGAAAAATATTACAATGGCGACATTGGACATAACATCCATCAACCCTATTGAACTCTAAAACCCATCAATTTATAGAGTGAAATTCCTTTTACATAGGTCTTCCACCTAGGCTAGACTCCCGAAACTTCTCTAGAGATCTAATCCAAAAAGGAATTCATTACATGGATAGAAAATAGAGATAATTATGTTGGAAAGGGTTTGTAACTTAAAAGGAATCTATCACTATTAAATTCATTTATAGACTTTAAATAACCCATACATAATGATTATTATCTAATCAAACAAATTTTCCTAAGGTGGCAATGGCCATACTCAAGAGATAAGCTATCATGCTAGAATCTAGGCTCTGATGCTCAGAATTTTGGGATGATTTGTGCGTTGGTGAGGTGGCAAAAATGGTGAGCTAGCATCCATGTCATCTTCTTGCTAAGTGACCTTCATCAATAGGTGTCTCACTGATACTCTTCAACCTATTTTTATGACTCATCTGCTCCCCTAAAAACAATAAGTGCTACAAAAATATCAAAATTCCACCTCGTTGTAAAAACATAGCATTTTATGGCAAGTTCCTAGCGTAGTTTTTGTAGCATTTTTATTTTAACACTTTCTGCACTTTTTCTGACTTTGATGCTTGTAGGAGGGTATTAATTAGGAAAAATGAGGTAAAACATATTTTTACTCACCCCTGTTATTATATATTTTCTAAATTTCACCTCAAAACATTCTTCAGTGAGTTCGTAGTGAAAAATCAGCTTTAAGCTTGGAGCTCTCTATGAATTGTCCTGATTTTTCCATATTTTGCAATTTTCACCCTTTACCTCCAAAAAAACATGTTCACGACTCTGTAACTCATTTAATAGAGTATCCTAAGACAAAATTTGCCAAAAAATATGTCTTACCTTCTTTTAAGGGGTAGCAGGGTCATCCACTACAACCATATTCAAACCCTTTTTCTTCAATTATGTTTGCACCATCTCCTTTTGGATTTCTAATTCTTTGACTTGGTCTTGTAGCTTCCTCCTCTCTGAATACAACCACATGTTTCTCCTCAAGGTATGTTTCATCATCCTATGCAGTGGTAATGTTATTCTTAGCATATTCCTTGACCTTTCTGCAACTTCATCATACAAATCAATTTGTTTTCTCACTTCATTTTTCAAGTCTGTGAGCTCCTTCATTTCTTGTTTAAATTCATCTAACTCCATTTTAGCTTCTAAAATTTATTCTCTAGCTTCCTTAAGTTTTTCTCTTAGAAGCTCCACTTCAGAATTTTCTTGAACATTTTCTTTTCCTTTCTTTGTCTTGATCACTTATGCTTCAATTGAGGATAGCTCTATGATTTCTTCCCTTATTGGTTGATTCTTATTTTCGGTTTCTTTATGAAATTTATTATACTTTCCTCCCTTTGATAGTTGTGAAATAGTGAGTGGCTTCTTAGGTTTGAAAACAAATCCTGAATCTTCACTGGAAAAATATAGCTTCTTTTCTCTAAGACCCTTCTTCTTGATTTTTGTTCCTTTAACCTCTACAAGATTTACAAAAGGGGTTTCTTCAATATCAATTTCTTTCAAGATGTCTTCAACTTTTCCTTTCCCCTCTGTTTGACTTCTAGTGACTCTTCTATGAGCTCTTGTATCAATTTTGAGTTTGCTGCTGGTAGGGGTTTGTTGAGGTACCACTGTCTTCTGCAACTGATCAATCTATACCTCCATTGGCTCCACCATGGGTTGTACCTCTACCTTAGGTTCAATCTCTGTTTCATCTCTTGGTTCTTTTTCCTTCTTGGAAGTGTTTTTCTTCGACTTAGGTGTCTTTCTTGGAGTGAGAACATATACCTCATATCCACTCAAAAACAGGAAAGTAGCCCAATCCCTTTTCAACTTCTTCAACTCCTCCATAACTAACAATTTGATTAAACCATGATGAAAAATGGAAGTATCACTGCTCTTAGGTTTTTCTTGTACCTAATCAACCATATTGCCTAAACTTCTAAACAAAAATAATGGAATATCAAGAAGTTGTTTACCTGTGAAATGAAGTAACATCTTGAAATGATATTGGTAGATCATGTGAAATCTACCTTCACAAGTAAAATATTTTTGAATTACCATCAATAGATTTGAGTAGTTTCCCTTGAGGAAAATCCTAGGTATGGTTGAGGTCATGTCAATTCTTTTGTGTGCCTGCATCAGAAATTCATCACAGCTTTGAAGCTTGAATTTTGTTGCTTTGAACCACTCTTCTCTAGACCTTGGAGTTTCAGTTTCCTATGCAATGGTCTTAGGAGAAAGAGTAAAATTTAAGACGCATAACTTTGAAGTTGTACAAATGAAGTTGACAGCGAAATCATTGGAAATTGCATGTGCATGATATCCCTGCATTTTTTGGCACAACTATAAACAACCTGCATTTGTGAAAGCTTGTAAAAATGTAAGGTCTTCCTCAACTAGATTCATGTCCATGGGCTCATATCTGACTAAAAAGCCAAATTTGTTTGGATTTTTATGTGAAGCCATACCCTTTAATACAACACTGACCAGCTTCAAACTTTGACACCTGAAAAATTATCTAAGACAACAAGCATCTTCCTTGACAGAGGTAACAACTGGCCTAAGACAATAACTAGACAAGAAACAAAGTGAATATTGTTGGCAAAAGGATTAAACAACTTACACGGATGAAAGGCAAAGTGTTGTTGTTCAGATGAAGTATTGGGCTAAATTAGGAAAGAAATATGAGAGGGAAAACGAAATGATGAAAGGTGTGATGATTACCACACATGAAATATGACACAATATGACTCATAATTATAATGTCCCATGATGACAAAAGGAGTTCTGACCACTGAAATGCTAACAGGAGATTGATTACCCCATCGTCAGTTAGTGGGAGGGAATATTCTCTATGGAACTGTCAGATAATTTTGTAGCAAAAATAGGTTGTTTTACACATAAAACATTGCGGACTTAGGAAAAAGGTGAAAAGTGTCATAAAATAACTCTTTTAACCCACGCAATCGATTTTTTTTTAATTTTACTTTGACAAGACCTTAATCACATGACCAATGACCATTTAGACCTTTTGAAACTATATACAAAATTTGAAATTTAATGAATTTCACGACCTTATTTCACCCTAATAACCTATCCTAACTAAAAAAAACCACCTAGACTAACCTATTTGTTATCAAGGATAACAGTTTGCATGCATAATCTCATATCTGAGGACTCATAGTGTGGTGCTTTGGGTTGATTTTATTTCCATTTTGTATTTTTATTTCCTCCTGAAAGTGTCACACTTTTATTTCCTTTTTCTAAGAAGTGTTTCTGGAGCTATTTCTGAAATATTGAATTTAGTTGTAATTTTCATGATTTCTGATTGGTTTATTTCCTTACAAAATTATGTGCTCTCATGTGAATGAAAGATTTGGTTGCATATCTAAAACTATATGTTTGAAGATAAGACTATAACGACTTATTCATATAAACTTAAGTGAAAAACTATCAAGCATTGGGATCGTTATGACATTTTTTCTAGTCTTAAGGGATTTGTAAAATCTATCTTTTAAAACAGAACATATCTTACTGTGACAGATATCTAAAAAGGATTTAGTTCATCTTTTGGATGGAATAATTTTACTTCAATGCAAGAGTCTTTTCTTTTCCGCTAGTATGTGAACTTCTTTCAGTATTTGCAATCGTTTTCATTAATTATTGCTTTCGATTGAGAATTCTTTCATTTATGTTCAAGTTGAAGATTTTCTTTATGTTCTGTTCTTTTCCAGTTTACTAGTAATAGCATAAGGATGCATGAGTGAAGAGTGATTGGGAGCAAATCTATTCTAGTGATGGAACAGTGAAGTTCTTAATATAGGAACAGGACGTTCCAGTACAGGAATAAAGAATTCCAATACCAAAACAAGGTATTTCAGTGCAAGAACGAAATCTGTTCAGTAGAGGAACATAATTGTTTTGGTACATGAATGAGATATTAATAAGTAAAGGAAACATATTTTATCAGTGTAATAGAAAATCATCCTTTCTATTTTCTTTCTAGTGAAACTCAATCATAGGAACATATTTTACTTTACAAGAGATTTCTAAGATTGTTTACAAGACATGCTTTAATTTATTCTGTCAGAGTTTGGAAAATATTTTCTTTGATTCCAATACCCAAATTGGCTTAGTGTTGTTTTTCTGAAATGTTTCCTTTACAATTCAATTTCTTTTTTATTCTTCAAATATAATTAGTGGAATAGAAGTAGAATTTCCAGAAGTTAAAACCAGAATTATTTGGCATTTCCTGTGCTATGCCTCGAAGCTTATGTGGCCCTGGTTTGAAAAATTAATTGTTGAAGGAGTGTACCGAATTGTAACTCTGGCACCCAACAATATACATATTTCTATCTCAATGTCATGGGTTATCATTGATGGATGAATTGTAGATAGTTATCTTATGGATGATTACCTAAGTTTCATTTTGGTGGAGTTGTTTATGGTGTGATAATTCTACTTGATACTATTGATGAAGTATATGTTATGGTCATTATTGATGTTGAATTTTCTCCTTGTCTTTGATGGATGCATGGAGATAATATGATGGAATTGTGGTTCGGGATATTTATATTATTGCATATATATAAAGAGCATATCGACCTTGATGATATGAGGTCAATGGGATGAGTTGCTAACAGAGCTTTAATGCACAATATTATGATTCTACTACAATGGGTTGGTGATGCTTTGAATCATTTCATATTTGGTCACATTTTGATGATGTTGGAAATACTGATACTACATATTCCAATTGTGCATGTTGATGTTCATGTTGTTTTCCATGTTGGTGCTATCAGAGTTCCATGTTGTAGATTCCGATATGGTGAATGATGGTTTTTATGGTCTTGATACCTCATGATTGAGGTACATGATTTTGGTTCTTAATGTAAAAGTCATGAAAATACCCATGTTGTAAATCATTGTAAAACTCAGTCATATATGGGCTAGTAGGATCAACTCATGTTTTTAATCCCACTATGTTGGGACATTGATGTGAAATTTGGATCAAATATGTAACCCCACTGTGTTGGGTGATTGATGTAATCATGAGTCATAGGTAATAGGAAAGTTCATATTTTCTTGAGTCATAAATACTTGTACCTTTATTGAATATATTTAGAAATTTCAACATATGCTCAGGGGGAGCATGGTTAGTATACAATTTTCATATGCAGCAGCTCATACCTAAAATGATCCTCTCTACAAAGGGGAAGAAAAGCCTTCGTTTAGCATTGGTTCAACCCTTTTCCCTTGATGTAAAAAGGGGATAGAATCTAAGTGTTTGGAGAAGAATTTTTTGAGAGAATATCAGCAAGAAGCCTTGGTATTTGCATGTGTTTACAGTTGGTGACCAAACACGAAAGTGGTTTACATCAAGTCCAAAAGGGGAGATTGTTGGAATTATGGCTAATGTGTTTTCCTTGATGGAAACCTACTTGATAAAGATGTCAACATTGTGATAACATGATGTTTATTCAGATTCGTACATATTCTACAAAAGACATGGATAGAGAAAGGAAAATTTAGTGACAATTGGATGAAAAAATTGATGTTTAAGAAAGTATACACAATTTCTATGAAGAAAGGTCACATACATTCAGAGGTACTGCAAGTGAAAGTCGTGTACAAAATCTGAACCATGGTATTTTGGATACCATGGATATTTACAATGGTATTGGCCCATAGTAATGGCAACAACAATGGTTATTTGATCTCACCAAAGAATATGAACGATATTACCAAGGGATTTACCTAAGGTATTAGCTAATGAAAATGCTATATAAGGATATGGATATCAAGGTGTTAAGTGTGCAAGTAATGAATTATTCATATTTAATATGATCTAGAATAGGTGTACTCAAGGGAGCAAGGAGACCAGTCAGATCTGAAAGATATGAAGTATGTTGACAATATGCTTGTTTGATTTACATATTGAAAATTTATAAGTAACTAAAAATGGTAGATCTGTGGTTATAATGATGATGTGATCTAAATGATTTATCGATAAGTCTATAGTCTTGATATTAAAGGTTTTGGAGAGTAAAATTGTGTTTGTAGAAAAAAAAATCAGATCTATACGTAGGCATGTTTGGGAATAGATGCGTACATACGCGAATCCATCTCAGTAGGGTCATGTGTATATTTTGTAGTAAATTTTTCAGTATGTGAATATATGTACACGGGTTTTGTGTATGGTAAGTGTGTACATACACAAATATTCCTTGTATAAGTTTTTAGGGTTTATGAGTCATGAGAGATAAAATTTTCTCTTTCAGTATTTTTGAATGTCTTTAGTCAATTTTTTTATTTGTCAAATAAATTTGACATGTATTTTTATTGTCAAATGAGTCTTGAGTCATGCCTTAGGTATCATTACTAATCCCTACATTTTCAAGGTCATCAAATGAGTGTCTTAGTCATCATTTTGGTAATTAAGTCATTCACATGCATACTTAAAGGGTTCGAAGTTCTAAATCATGGTTAATATATGCATTCGGTGTCATCATTTTCTCATGTCATCAAAATATGCATGGGAGTCTTGTCATCACCATTGTCACCATAATGGGAGTTAGTAATTAGGGATAATATTTTCAAAAGGCCATCAAAGGTACATTCAGCCAACATGGAGATGTAATCTTTCCAAACAAAGAAATCAAGCTGCAGTAAACTACCTCAACAAGTCACTTCTCAAAAGGACATGTGATGTCACACCATCACCGAAGTAAAAAAATGACTTTCAAGAAATAAAAGGATCGTCCAAGAATTCAAAAGATTCATTCCATCCTTGAAGAACACTTCTCCACCATTGAGCTTCATCTCAGCCATCAGAACCTTGAATTTATCATCACCAAACCCTTGCCATCATGCACATTGTGCTTCTACATCAACAAGTTGCGCTTCTGGAGAACACACTTTGTTTTTGGGTTTGGAGGTTAAATAAAGCAACAACATGTTTCATTTATCATTCGACAAGCTTCAGTAAGCCTTTCATCACCTCTTTGATGCAATCATGCATCACAAAAAGTGAATAGAATCCCTCTTCCAGGGTTTCACTGCCCTTTTAGTTTTCATTGTTTTTTTCTTTATCTCACAGAGAATTTCCCTAATTTTTCCACCCCATTACCCTTGTATACACTTATAAAACTTTACCCAACCCTTTCTCACACTAATTTCCTTCATTCCACCATTTCTCCCCAAAACCCCTAGCCCATGCTACGCTTCTGCTGCGTTTCTGGTTTTTGACTATTTTTTTCACCTTTTTCCCTTATTCCCTCATCCATTCAATGAAATTACACTTCCACTATGTCCCTAACACATATCCCTATCCCGCATAATTTTTTTCATATTTTTCTCATTCCCATATCCCTTGCATTAAACTAGTTTCTCTTTTTCCCATGTTTTCCAATCCTAAAACCTACCCTTCTGTCCTATCAAACTAGGGTTTACTGATAAGAAAAACCAACACCATGTCCAGTGAAAATAATAATTACAACAAGGGAGGACATGTCTCCAGATATGAGCCAAATAATACACAGGAAATCAATACGTCAGAGTTCATCAAAGGGTCATTTGAAAAAGTGAGTTTCCTACGGTTTTGTGAGAAAATACAAGAGGTGGGACACCACTGTAAGTTGAATAGTCTATTTTCCACCAATTTTAAGAGGAAAAATACTACCATAGTAGGGATGGACTTATTGTCTCAGCAGAAGTCATAACATCATCCACATGGATCCTTAATCAAGGAGAAATATGGTTTAAGGGAATGGATTTGGACATTCAAAAATACATAGTTTTTCTCAAGCCACAATATAGAGAAGCTCCCTCTCATGTCTTCCCTAGTAGAAATCTATTAGATAAATACATTATTTTGATGAATATGATAATTAAATATTTCACTTGTGAAGGTAGGTTTAGTAGGTTATATCAATATCAAATTATATTGTCGATGCACTTCAGCGCTATTAAACCACTAAATATGCCTAACTACGTGCTTAGAAGTCTTGCAAATATGATTAAGAATGTGCGGGCTGAAGGGAGAGACCATTCAACTAGCTTATTCCATCATGCCTTAGTCAAATTCATAGTTCTTCATCATCTCACATAGGCTAATATGTCTTGGGAGGCAGTTTTGGAGGCATCAACTCTTTTTCCTATGTCTCCTTAGTTTGAAAGCATCAACACTCGTACTTCATCTGGGCCACAAAGAGATGAGCCCTCTGGCATACCTTCAATGAAAAAAAGACAACCTAGGTCAGAGGTTTCTAAAACCTACAAGAAAGGTAAAAGATAGGTTTTTTCCCCTGAGATAGCTAAAGACATGCGTACACCTAAACCTCTGACTACATCACAATCTAGAAGACTACCTAAGGAAGCTACAGTTGAACAAGTTCAGAGAGAATAAATGGAGAAATCACCTAGGAATGGAATGAGTCACCCCTGCAAAATAATGATGAAGAGATGCTTCATGAAGAAGAAATACTTGACCATGGAGATAAGTCAAATGCATACATTATCAAGGAGCATCAACCATAAATCAAGGGACTACAAGATGATCTCTCAAAGGAAAACATGGCCTTCTTGAAATAGGAAAATAGGCACTTTAAAATGAGCTTGATGCAGCTAAGTACCTCACAAGAGGCTCCATCATCCAAAAAATAAGTTGAAGACAAAGGTAAGGCAACGATAGATGTAGAGCAGATTGAAGAAAAATATATTCAGAGGCAACCAAGGAGATCTACCACAAGAGCATTGGAAAAGAAGAAAGAGCAAGACAAGGAGCCATCTTCTCTTCAAGCTCATGACACCATAACTACTGCTCAAGCTCAAGATACTATATTTGACCCCATAGGTGTTGAGGGTGAGAAATGTAGAGAGTATTTTCTTGAAAAAGTGAATGTGTATTTGGAAAACCTAATGGAGAAGGAAAATAGAAAAACATTGCCATGCAGAGGCACATGGCAAGGCACTATTACACGAGAAATTTGATTTTCAAGATTAGGGTTAATAACATGAAGAAGAAGCTCAAAGTAACCCAACGAAAACTAAAAAATAAGAAGGATATCCTTAATATTTTGGTTCATGCATCTCTAGTTGTCTAAGCCATGACTGAAAAATGAAAAAGGAAAGTTTGAGAAATTTTTTATCATTTTTGAGTTTTTGGCAATACAGGCAAAATAGGTGCATAGAAATGCATTGTGGCCACGTTGTGCTTTTTCTTAGAGGCTTTAAAATATGAATGGAAAGTATATGCAGGTGTCTCTTGACTAGTACCTCTCATAAATCCACTTTGTGTCTCTTGTTAGCTCATAAAATTGTAGGAAAAGGTCAAAAACCATCATTTTTTCATACTTCTTCCACTGTTTGGAGGCACATGCTGCGTTTCTAGAGTAGTTGTGGTAGAATGAGTTTTGAGGTGTCTTGGATATGATTTTTTAGTGATTTGAAGCTTTGAAGGTCTAGTGGACATCCTAAAATACTTGCACCAAACTTTAGCTAAGCTCATAGATCCACCTAAGCCATCCAAACTCTCCATCAAAATTTGCTACACTTCTACTAAATTTCGTTGAGTTTATGAGAGAGCACGTTGCGCTTCTGGGTTTGAGGGATTTTCTAGACACGTGGAGGTCAAAGGTCAAATTTCGTTGATGTAATAGTTGTCCCATGAGATTTTTTATGGTTAAGGAGCATATTTATGGTCATATTTGTTAAAGGATCTTGTTTTTAATGACTCGATACAAAGACTCAAAATTATTAGCTAAAAAAGGGTAAATTATTTCTAACTCCCCTAGAAATTAGGTTATGAGTCATTTGATGCATTAATTAGTTGTTTTAGATCAGGTTTTGACCCATAGAGATGGCATCTTGTTTATTTTTCTATGTGTACTCAAACTCAACTCATTGTGAGGGTTGGATACTTGGTAATCATAGGGTGGAGCTAATGTACACCATTTTACACTGATATCAAAGAGAGTTGTAGAATTATCTTGTGATTCTTATGGTATTCTTATTGAAAATGTTTCTTCTCAGTTTTATCATCAATTTGAATGTTTATTTATCCTTACAGCCATATTTATCCTTTCATGTGATCATCTCATTAGTCTTTAAGAAGAATTCATAAGTTTTATGCTATGTTTTGATGAGATCTTCATGATTTTGTTTCATTTCTTCTGATGAATGAATTCATAGTAATATGCTCATTTTTATCCTTCATTTTTCAACCCTATACCACAATAAAAGCCCAAATATGTCACTAAACATACTTACTTTGCCTCATTTTCATCTCTGCAGTTGATCATTTAGAACCCTGACCTAGTTCCTAGAACTATGGTCTTGATCTAGCAAACCCTAAATCAAACAATAATGGGCTTATTAATTAGCCTAAAACCTTAAATAACCTCTAGTCACTTCCATTGGTGTGAGTGTAATTTTGAGAGAGTCCTCAATGATTTGGTAGGGATAGATACCAAATCTAAAGACTGGTATGTGGTTACCCCTTTGACTTCCTTTCTCAGCCTTGGGAAACTAGAGGGTGATAACAGTAGCATCATATACAAACTAGGGTTTGAAATCATGCTTGATGTTTACAGTTGATGATTTTTGGTTTATTTGTTGTTTTCTGTCGATGAAGTCTCAATTATGATTATATGTGTATGATAGTGTGTATTAATATTATTTGATTGTATTGATTAGCTTTTTATAGTACAAAAGTATGATTGGGTGTTATTCAATGATCTATGGTCTGTGATTGGTTCAGTGGTTTGTAATTGGTGCAATGGTTCAGCGATTGATGATTCAATGTTCAATATTTTGAGATCTGTATGTAGATATGACACAAAGGAAGTGTGTATATACACAGGTGTTCTTCATAACGGTAGCATATAAATTCTGACATATGCTTGGTCAAGGTTTGCAGGAACAACATTGTGTTTCTGTGATAGCGAACAATGTATGGTTTGATATATTAATGAATGGTTGGTATGATTTAATAGTTCAAATATGTTATAGATTGGTTTGATCTAGTTGCATTGGTTGATTGATATTGAATTATTTGTTTGTTGATATTATAGTGATTTAGTTCATTCAGTAATTGTCTTTAATAATCAATATTTAGTTAGATTTGTGCTTAGTGATGGATGTGGGTCCAGTTTGAAAATATGATGAAAGGTGGCCTACAGGTTTGATGTTTTGAGTCAGGTGGATACAGTATGAAATATTATAAAACATGTTCCACAACGGTGTTGAGGGTTGGAGCCTTCATTAAGGGAGTCAGAGCTTCCTTCCAGTGGTAGTTGGTAAACTTGTTCAGGGGGTAGGTGCTCCCTTCTAGTAGGAGCTGGAAAACACGATTAGGGCGTTGTAGATCCCTTCCAGTGGGTGCCGGAGAACAAGAGAAGGTTTTAGCCTTCTACAATTTGGTTTATACGTATTGGTAAGAGTATACACTAGTCCAATATTGTAAAAAAATTCCATTTATATAATAGGAAATAAGACAAAGACGACGACATTGATTTTTTTCTCCCACATTGAGTTTCCACCTAAAAATTAGAGTGTTCTCATGTGTTGTTGTGTTTCTTATATGTGATGGTTTATTCTTATCTTTACTACATACTATATTTCTGATGAAACTAATTATGAACTAGTTAAAGATAAATATATGATGGAACTTATGAAGAATTGCTTAAGTGTATATACATTGTTTTCTTTCATTGAAGTCACGTGCATACACTATTTACATAAAGAGTAGTAGTGTATAGAAATAAAATTAAGAGAATGAAAAGTTAAATTGAGTTTAAAATATATATTCTCCCCCCCCCCCCCCTCAGTAATTTTCCCAATAATGACTTGTTTGATTAGCCGAAGGGAGAAACAATTTTCTTAAAATTTAATTTGAGATCAGGATGTCATCAGGTGTGCATCAAAGAATAAGATATTAACAAAACTGCATTTTGTACCAGGTATGGGAATATGAGTTTGTGTTGGTTTTTTTTTGTCTTACTAATTTTCCAACTACTTTCATGTGTTTGATGAACAATGTGTTGCATCCTTATTTAGACAAGTTTGTGATAGTCTTCATTGGTGATATATTGATATATTCTAAGAATAAGGAAGAGCATGAAGAACACTTGGAAATAGTTTTGAGAGCATTAGTTGTATCCCCATCTCAAAAAGTGCATTTTCTTTCAGACTCAAATTCACTAGTTGGGACTATTGAGAAATCTAGGGGCAACTAGATTAGGTGATTTCTCTTACTTTGATAACTACTTGTGATTCATTTTTACTTAAATTGATTACATTATTTTTTCTCTTGATTATTATTATGTTATTATCATGAAACAACTACTAAAATATGAAGATAAAATAGTTAAGAGGACACAAAATGTAAGAAGAAAGTGTTACACGGTAATTTTTCATCCTGTTCACTTCCCATCCCCAAGCCCGAAGTGCCCTATGATGAATATTGTGAAGTATATACACTTTCGAAAAATACATCAAGATATTCTTTAAAGACTAAAAGAAAGTTTCCTTGAATAATTTCTGAAGAAGCTTAGCTCAAACCCTAAATTTATGGGTCAACACTTTTCTCCAGTTATCTGCCCGTCTTGATGGAAGGTTGTGCATTCTAGCCTAGTAGTGTCAGTGCTCTTCTTATTGGAAAAACCACGTTGAACCCTTTATGGCAGTGTTTCCTCAAATGGAGGAGAAGCTTCGAGCTCTAGAAGCTTCCAGGATGACGAGCTAGATATTTTTCGGTGGATATATGGTCGAGCTCTCTCATTTTGAGCTCTTGTTCTTATCAATGGGGGATTATCCCTTGAGAAGTGGGCCTTCCACCTGCTTTCATGGGCTCCTAACTCCCTCTCCCTTCCTATAAATTGATCCTTGTCCCTCCACTACTGGTTGGTCATTGTTGGGCTCATCTAATCATTAATCCTTTGCATCCCCATGAGGTGTTAATGCATAAATTTCCAATTGGGAGAAGGATCACTTAAAGAGCCTTGGTTTGGACTCATACTACACCAAAGGGAGGCCTCCAAAATCAAGGCCATGGTTGTAAGATTCCTATTTTATATTATCAATAATACATCTGGTGTTTCTCTTTCTATATTTTTTTGGATATTCATTCAAGGAGCCTAATTCTCCTTAATATTATAGGTAGTTGTTGTTCAATGTATGCTTTGTATTGGATCAGTTTTGTTATTGCCTCTTGATATCCTATAGGTATTCATATTCCACAAGTAGAAAGGATTGACCCTAAAGGATTTTAGATCAAGGAATTCATCAAAGGGTTGAGCATAGCATTAGGAAGAGGTAGGTCATTTTACCTTTCTCATACTGCTTTAAATATTTACTAAGTGTCCATTAGATAGTCTCATACGTTGTTAGACCCACTCTGGGGCAAGAGATATCGCCTCTATCCATAGAGGAGATTGTCTTCACAACAAAATTGGTGACTCTGCTCGGGAGATTTTTCCTCTTTTCCTTCCCATTTCTATTTTGGTTTTTGATCAGTTTGAACGATCATTGAGATATGATTCTGTTTAGTTCTCTGTAAGCTTGCATAGGATTTGGTTATTGCTTTAGTGTGTCAAATCTGGTTTGAGCATTGAAATTATTTTTTTATTTTTCCTTGTATTTCTCGCTCAATGCTTTTTCTTCTCTTACAGTTGTGCCGACAATGTTTTTCTCTATAAAACAGTCACATTGATCTGCCTTTTAGCACTCGTCTAGTCCTCACATACGCGCTGGTCCCAGATGTTGAGGAGCTAAATCCCCTCTGCAGACAGAGGCGGTCCCTACTATCCCATATCATGTCTAGCAACAATCAAGTCACGAAGTGACACAGGTTCCTAGTTACTAAACAACAAAAATCATAACGAATTGCCTACCTAAAATCCTATGCAGTGGTCGTTGAAGAAAGAATGACACTTCTTGTCCCTCACTTGGCAGATCACGATCCTTCCTCTCGACACGTCTGAACACCTGCACACATGCAAGGAAACAATGACATACAATGTAAAATCTAAAGCGTTTAACCGTACATCATTTAGAGAGGATATAATTCATTGCGTAAAGAAATAGACACATGAATGGATCCATAATCAAAGTCACTTATCATTAAAATAACAAAGGAAAGATACAATCCAAAGCTCTAATGCTTGATCTTCCTTCGACAGGGCTAACAGCGGAGCACATCTCAAAAAATCTTGTTGGAAAGAGGACGAAGCTCTCTCTCTTTGGCTTGGCTCTCAATAGTTTTCTGGCTATAGTTTCCTTCCTACAAGTTCAGCTAGCTTGCGAAGCGAAAAGGAAAGATTTTATAGATGGAGGAAGGGGAGTTGGGATCCCTATAATCATGGGATTGGCCGTATCTCTAAGGAAGCTTCCATGATAGGTGGAAAACCACTTCCCATACATGGAGATCCGGAGCTAAACCACCCAAATCCTTTTAGTGACTCATTCAAGATTTTGTTGGAATCAAAATTCTGCCATTTATTTTTAAAAAACATCCCTTATTAATCTAGGTGTGAGTGAGACACAGGGACAAAGTTCCAACTGACATGCCCTCTATGGTGGATTTCCCCCATTGGCGTGATGGCTGAACTGGCTAGTCGCGCCAAGGCAAAAAGATCTGTTTTTAGGGTTTTTTAGAGGAAACTTTCTTCAGGGGAATGCTTTTCCTTATGAAAGGGGATGCCATGAAAGTGGTTTCAGGTCATGTCACTGCTCACAGGTCACAGGAATATCCCTCCAATGTGTGGGACGGGGGATTGCAAGGACGGTGAAAAAATACTGTGTAATAGATGCCCCATAAGCATGAGGCTCGAGAGAGAGGGAGGGGTCAAATGCTTTATGAGAACGTGCCCAACTGAAAACACTGCCGTTGGAAGAACTTCATACAAGTAAAACTGATATCTCTAATACATGATATGTGGTATGGGCATAGCCATCAATAATAGAGTGTACAACAACCAGGATCCAAGGTATGGGCACAGCCATCCAGTAAGAAGGATAAACAAGTAGACTCAGGCATGTTCGCAGCCATCCAGTCAAATGAGTCATGTAACTAATCATGATAATCCAAAAATAATCTGTAGCCTATATTTTATCAGACAAAATCTAGGGTCTTACGCTCCATCTCGACCCGAACAGAGTACAAGTCCCAGCATGTGAATGAGTGAGCTAAAGTCGAACATGCAAGAACATCGCTTGATTACTAGCCAATAATGAAAGACGTTAACAGACGTGAGAGGTACCATCAATAATGAGGATGGCCCTCAAGGTACTATAGGTACAATCCACGGAATGTGATCAGTGAGCTGGCATCAAACACCCACAGAATCATTCGATCGAAGGTCAATGATGAAAAGCTTGGGTCGAATGTGAAGAACCTGCCATTGAGGCATGCAGGCTCCAAGGTACCAAAAGGGAGTCTCTAGATTAGCTTCCTAGATAATGAGCTGAAGTTGACAGGAAGTGACCTTAATCGAAGGTGGGCCAGAATTTTTCCCACATCATCGACGCGAGATAGAGGAACATAATGTTGGTGAATCAGGATCAGTAGAGAATTAGAGGGAGGTTGAGAACTGTAGAGGCCAACTTCTCCATCAACAATGCTCCCAATCCTTTCTTTGAAGCATCTGTGCAAATAATGAAGTCCTTTTCCATGTCAGGCACTCAAAGGATTGGTGCACTTGTTAGTAAACTCTTTATTTTGGTGAATTCAGTGTCACATTCATATGTCCATTCATACCTAACCCCTTTTTGTTGTAATGTGGTGATGGGTTTTGCAACCTTTGAAAACACTTCCACAAATCTACGATAATAACCTGCTAGCCCCATGAAGCTACGCACCTCATGAGCATTTTTCAGCACTGGCCAATCCATTATGGCCTTTACTTTTTATGGGTCAACTAAAATCCCTTCTCCTGAAATGATGTGCCCAAGATAATGAATTTTATTTTGAAAGAAGGAACATTTTGATAATTTTCCATAAACTTGATTTTTCCTTAAGCAAGTTGGCACAACCCTTAGGTGCTCTTCATGCTTCTTTTCATTCTTGGAATAGAAAAAAATATCATCTATAAATACTTGCACAAATTGGTCCAAATATTTCCTAAATATGCCATTCATGAGACTCATGAATACTATTGGTGAATTGGTCAAACCAAATAGTACAACTACGAACTCGTAGTGCCCAAAACGAGTCCGAAATGTAGTTTTTGGGATGCTATCTTCCTTTATCCTCAATTGGTGGTATCCAGATTGCAGACCGATCTTTGAGAAAATTGTTGCTTCCTTCATTTGGTCAAATAGGTCATATATTCTAGGTATTGGATACCTATTCTTTATTGTGGCTCGATTCAATTCCATATAATCTATGCATAGCTTTAAGGACCCATCCTTCTTTTTGATGAAAATTACTGGTGCACCCCAGGGTGAAATACTAGGTCTAATAAATCATAAGTCTAAAATATATTTTAACTGCATCTGCAACTCACAAAGCTCTAAGGATTTCATCCTGTAGGGTGTCTTGGAGATGGGTTATGCACTAGGTTTTAATTCGATTGTGAAATAAATCTCCCTCACAGGTGGTAACCCAGGCAATTCCTTAGGGAAAACAACCTTGAATTCTAACAAAACTGGGTACTGATATAGGGAGGGTCCTTTTTGGTCACATACAGCCTCAACCACATATAGTTTACAACCATGTTAGAGACAATGTTTTACCCTCATTTTGGAGATGAATCGTAGGGACACTCCTCTCTTGATACCAAAAATCGCAATTGACCTACCTTCATCATCTAAACAAATCACCTTCTTTTTGAAACAGTCTACCGAAGCTCGATGAGGTTCTAGCCAGTCCATTCTAATGATTAAATCATATGTCCCCAATTTTGTGATGTATGCCTTCAAATTAGTTATAAAAACCTCGAGATTCACTTGACATTGGTTAACACTAGGTCTTATTACTTGTTTTATCCCAAAAGGCATTTCGACTTCTTTAAAGTCATCGTGCTCATAGGCCGCCAACCCAAATTTTTCTAATACAACTGGTGAAATGAAACTATCTGTAGCACCATAATCAGACAAAATTTTAACTTTTACATGTTTATCATACCTATGGTTTCTACCACAACAGACTAGTGTTCAACTATTGCATAGATTCGATGGTGGTTGCTTGCTTCCCCCATTGGTGCTTTTCCTTCTCTATGATTTTTACCTATTTGTAACTTAGGAAAATAATGTTGTTAATGAGGTCCCCGAAATCCCCAACAAGTGATGCAAGATATAATCTAAACAGAATGTTATGGATTTCTTTGGAAAAATATCCTTCCCCTGAGACACATACCCTTACTTGTGGTTCCTCTTGTTTGATCCTTATTTGCATGAATCCTGGAAGATGGTGGTGAAGCTGCACTGGAAACCATTGAAATCCCCATTGTTGGTGTTCTGGGAACAACCCTATTTCCATATGGAGGTGGCCTCAAACTTCCTCCCCTGGAGAAGGTACGAGGGGCCTTCGCCATAAACCTTGGTTGTTGTGGAAAAATGGTTTTTTTTTCACCTTTTAATTCTAAGTTCTCTTCAACATAACGAGCATGTTCAACAAATTTTCTAACGGAGGATGGTTTCCACATCCGTACCATTTCCCTAATATTAGGTTTTAACCTATAAAAGAAACGATCTTCTTGGCGCTGATCAATGTCCATGTAGGAGACATACTTGACCAGTTCCATGAATCTAATCTCATATTCTTCTACTGTGCAGTTTCCTTGTACCAAATCATGGAAGGATCCTACCTGTTTTTCTTCATAATATGCTGGTAGGTACTTTTTCCTGAATCTCTCCTCAAATAACTCCCAGGTAACTGTGTCAGGAGTGAGGTGCAGTTGACGCTCCAAGTTACCCCACCAGTTCAGGGCACTATCTCTAAGTTGGAATATTGCTATTTTAGCTTTTGAATTGGAAGTATAATCTCTTAGTGCAAAGCACCTTCTCATTCCCTCTAACCAGGCTTCTACTCGTTCACTGGCACGACCTCCAACGAACTCTGGGAGCTTAATCTTTTGGATCTCTCTCATAATTTCCTCGATTGGAGGTCCTTTATCAGAGTCTCTTGACCCATCGAGATTTCCAAACCCTGATGGAGGGTGCTCCACTTCCACCTCAGTTGTTTGGCGCCCTCTTAAAGTCTTATTAATTTCTTCTAGGGAGCGCAATATGAGAGCAATCTCTGGTGATGGCAATGGGTTATTTGTAGGATGTCCTTGTGATGACCCTCCTTGACATCTATTTCCTCGCGACCTCACCATTTTTAATTGTCCAAATATCTGTATCACACATAATACTTATTATCACAACTTAGGACCTTGTGATTTTTTACTTATCTCAACATGTTTACAAAATTATAGGTGTAATTTTTCCTTTTGATATGCTCGTAATCGAACGTTACTAATACTTAGTATATCCTCATGGATCTACTAAATCCTCTCCCATTTCTCACTAAGTGAGCATTATGATACACTACTAGTCACCCTTAGATGCCTTCTTAACCTCAATTTATCTTTTGGTAACCTTAATTAATATTAACATTGTATGATATTAATTTAATTTAATTAACATTTTGTTTAGGAAAATGTAATTAACTAAAAATTTGTGAATGATCTCATATTAGTGTAATTTTGTTAACCTTAGATACCCATCAATAATTTGTTAATTCTAATTAAATGAAATTATTTCATTTAAAGAAGTTATTTAATACTATAAAAATAATGTATTAAATTTTATAATAGTGTTAATTTCTAACTCACAATTAATTATTCATTAAAAAAAAGATTAATACATGGTTTTTTTTATCCTTAAGTTTCCAAAGCAAGTGCCTAAGGAATTCAATCACTCAACACTGAAATTATTGTTAGATATTAACTATCCAATTTACATCTATAAAATGGCTAGTGCTACATGTTTTAAGATAAAAATACTACATATTGTCTTAAAAGTGGTTCTAACATAGTAATAAATTGTTGTTCACCTTTGATAACTTTAATGTATTGACACATTGGATTTCTCTTTTATAAACATATGCATATCAACATTATGAAAAAAATTAAGATGTGTCCATGAATTACAATAAGTTACATCTAAGTTGTCTCATGAGAATATTAAGGTTTGTACGATGATATAAGACAAGAAAGATTCATGGCATCAAGCAAGCCCCCCCTTTCTCAACAAAAAAATAATATTTCTTTTTATTAGTTTTAAACTCAATTCTAAGAATGAGTTTTCAAAACATCTACTTGAATTTCCATAAACTTTTAATTTATAGAAACTCTTTTATATATATAATTATCATGAAGCATTTGAAACTTAGCAAACATGAATTATGGCGGGCAGTAACTCTTGGTAAACATTTATTTATCCAAGTGTAAAAAAAATGTCCCCAAAAACTTTTACATTGTTGCATATCCTATTCTAATTATTTAATTCTTGCGGTTGCCCTATTAACAAGCAATTTTTTTATTTTTATTAAAACTAGTAATTAATATATATATAGTCTCAATGATAAAGATAAATACACTTGGAAATAATTATGCCGTGGCGTCACTGTTGCAACAACTCCCCTACATACTTAGCTTCTATTGTGTCCATCTTTGAGCCATTGGATCAAATTTTAGATGATTGAAATGTTTTAAGCCATTAGATCAAGTAAATATTTTTATATATGTTTTTTGTAATGTTAGTTTTTTTTCTTTTTAATAAGTTAAATTGAATTTAGGTTTTGGTGATGATAAATGTTGTAATGTCATGTTTAACATTTTTATTCAAGTCAATTACAAAATTAAAAGTAAAAATAAATTAAATAAAAAGATTGACATATCAACATTTTAACTGGTCTAAAATACAATAAAAAATAAAATATTAAAATAAAATAATGATAAACTATAAATACGAAGCTCATGGTATTGACCCATGGTATTCATGTGGAATGTAGTAGTGTTCATGTGGAATGTAGTTTCTTTCTACAGAGGGAACTAAGATAGTAGAAATGTTGTAATGTCATGTATAAAATTTTGACTATGTCAAATTACACAAAATTAAAAATAAAAGTAAATTAAATAAAAGATTGGCATAAAGTAATGAACATTTTAACTAGATCAACATACAATAAAAAAATAAAAATAATAAAATAAAATAATGATAAACTATAAATACAACCCATGGTATTGACCCATGGTAATTATGTAGAATGTAGTTTCTTTATAAGGGGAACTAAGATGGCCTAAATCAATCTTAACTCCGGATCTAAACTAATTATTTAATAAAATTATTTTTAAATGTTTATAACCATTATTCTTTTAAAAGTTTACTTAATAAAATGTATCTAAATTTTCATACATCCAAATTTATGTATTTTAAAATAAAACTAGATTTAACATAAATTAGTTTAATGAATAAAAAAATATTGTAAAATACATAAACATTAAATTTTTGGGTACATAAGCATAAATTTTTTATTTATAATAAAATTTATATCATAAAATTAAACTCCACATAAAATACTTAATTTATATTACATGGATAAAAAACAATACAAAAAAAGGAAAATAACTATTTATATAATATTACATTTTTGTGCTACTATTCTCTCCAACAAAATATGATAGAAAGGTTGTAATATCATGTTTAACATTTTGACTATGTCAAATTACAAAAATTTAAAATAAAAGTAAATTAAATAAAAGGATTGAAATAATGTAATGAACATTTTAACTAGGTCAAAATACAAGAAAAAAATAAAAATAATGATAAACAATAAATACAATCCATAGTATTATTATAGTATTCTTTCTCAAATGTAGTTTATAAGGGGAACTAAGATGGCCTAAATCAATCTTAATTGTGGATCTAAACTAATTATTTAATAAAACTATTTTTAAATGTTTATAACCATTATTATTTTAAAATTTTACTTAATAAAATGTATCTAAATTTTCATACATCCAAATATATAGTTTTTCTTGTTTGTATTATTTTTGTTACAACTATTTTATTATTCCAAAAATACATGATTTTTTTGTTATATATTATTTATGTTACAATTGTTTTATAGTTCATGAGTATTATTTCTTATAATATAAAAAATTAACTTAATAATAATTTTTTTTGAAATATGTGATCTTTTATAAATTTTCAAATTATTTCAGAGGACACGATTTATCTTCAGCAATAATGATGAATGCTCATAATTCTCATTTCTTAAATAACACTAAATTTACCTTTAAAGGGGTTAGTAACAACTGTTTGTATCAAAGTCAAGGATACAAAAGAAAGGAGACATGGCGAAGAGAAGCTTCCAACCTTACAACAAGCCCTAAAAAGGCATAACGTTGAATGTATGGAATCCATTTTCCCTGATACATATGAGAAGTGCAATGAAAAATCTTGGAATTTGGAAAATGTCACGAAGCTTATCTCATGTTCCATTCATTTAGATCTGAAGTATATGGAAGAAGAAAAGCAGGACAATGGATACTTATCAAGAATGTATGATTCTTTAGAAGGAAACGATGTTGACAATGCTATGGAGGACCAAATAGCAGAATTAAAAACAGAAGAAGACTCTTCAAAAAATGGGTTACTCAAGGATTTTGGAATCCAAATGAGCTACATTATCTCACTGATTCAAGCAAGCGCTCAAAAAGAGACAGACAATAGTGATATAGAGACAATTTATTCATAAACAAGAGAAAGCTAGAATTGTAATCCGAGATAGAGTTATGGGAAGAGAAACATTCCAATTGTAAGGAGGACTCATAAAATACTAGACAAAAGACACTTAACTATTGCAATTAGTTGAAAAAAAAGGTATCTCTAAAGGGTCACTTAGGGAGGAAGCTATTATGTAAAAGATCTGGAAAATAATTTCATTTCAAAACAAAAATGTACTATCACTAGGGAAGGGAGTTATTACATTTAAAATTTGTTCCCATTCTTGTCACTACAAAATTTGATTGTTGCTTGTATTTGATGGCAAAATAAATGATCTTTAAAAGGCTCTAAAGTCTTGAATTATGATTCTTAAAGAAGTCGCTAAATAGATTCCCTCGTTATGAGTTGATATTTTCTTCTTACTTTTGGGTCTTCATGATGTTTGTTATTCTGACTGAGGTGAAAAGTTCCAAAGAAGTGGAATATTGGTAGTTCAAAGAGGAATTATGGAAATATGATTGTAGATAATTTATTAATATAAATTATCTGAACTGAGATTAATTAATCATCCCGAAAGGTTAAAAAGGGCCCAAATGTCTCTTATCCATAAAATTAATGATTAAGATAACTATATGCTCTATGTTCAAATGACGGGTGAAGGTGGATTTACCATACTTAAGCTTCTTAGTAGTCTCTTATGAAGTACAACATGTCATAGTGATAATTTTTTATTCCATTAAATAATTCTAGTTGTAGAGTAGAGTGAGAGTCCTAGGACTAGTATGAGAGGAATTCAACATTGTGAATGTGATAGAAGCAAATAATTTTGTGGAAGGGTGAAGTCTGCCCAACTTGGTCATAAAAACCAAGTGAATCCTTCAAGCAAAAAAAAAAAAAAAACGTGCAGATTTCGTCATATAGAGGTCTTGAGTATTTGGCCAAAATGTCTCATCCATTATAAAAAAAACACATCTTACATGCAATTAATGACAAATAATTTGTTCCACATCAATTACCCAATATGGATATTTTTATTTGAGTTCCAGTAAACATAATTCTCCACCCCTTATTCTTGAAGATTAGTTGGAGCCGAGAAAGTTCCTACTACCTCTTCTTTCTTATATGCTATTCTTTCCTATACCACAACCTTACGGTGTTTCCTTTGCAACATGTGGTGCAATTGCTAGTTACTACTAATTCAAAATTAACCATGACTCTCGTAATGAGATGGAGCTTTGATAGTAATTATGGAACAAGACATATATGGGGATGTGCTTTCTAAAGAAATGTCAATATTGACAACAAGTAGTAGAAAACGATCAACTCAATAATGACATGATCTACAATGTCAAATCGACTATTACAATTGACTTTTGATCTAAGATATTTTTATGCATTCGAAATTCTAATATAGAATTTATCGAGGGTAGCTTTAACTTATATATCATAATACAAAATGAAAGAAGGATAAAATTGCTTTGCAAGGCAGCAAGAACGACAGCCACAATGACTTCACAATCATAAAGAAGTTAACAATGACGGAGAAGATAGGAAGCAACTTATAAAGCGATAGCAACATCTTTGATCTTGGCCTATCTTACAAAGCGATGTTAGGCACTGATAAGACCAAATAAGCCAACAAAAAAAATGAATCAGCCTTTGCTATTCTTCAAAAAGTAATTGTGGTCGAAATTTAAAAAGAAAAAAAAAACAATACCTGATTCTGGAATTAATCATAGTCAGATTTTTCAATTATCAATTAAAGAAACCTATTCTCACTAGTTTGAGACAAGTAATTGACGTTGACGCCTATGAGTAGATGCCTTTCATCTCAGTGAACACAACACCTTTAAGAGAAATATCATCGGTAGGATCATTCAACTCATGGTGCCAACTCTCCCATTGAAATGTTTGAAGCTCATTTACACATTTTGGAAAGAAGAATGCGTCCAGGTATACATCAACAAATTTGTAGCTAGGATCAGTAATTTTGGAGGGAGAAGCAGCTCATATGCAGGCCGACAATTACAATGGAGGAATGAAGTAGCGTCTAGCTGTGTTTGGCATGATAGTTCAGTGTTGTCGCTTGATGTGAAACAAAACCATTTTTTTTTTTGAATGCAAAAGACAGACCTGAATGTCAGTCATGCATTGGAGTTTGGTCTTGGGTGGTGCGTGTGGAAAGTTTACTTTTCTATGGAGCGACCGGTGGCTAGGCCGCTTGACCAAATTTGTCTAAATCTTTTGGATGCTTTAGAGGCTAGAGTGGGTTTCAATAATTTAACAGATGCAAATGCCACAAATATCACAGTTTCCTAATCTAGAAGTGGGCATAAGCTCGCAACCCAACTTCTGGAAGAACTTGGAATGCGAGACAAGATCAATTTAGAAATACAGGACTGCACTGTTGTGCAGAATGAAAGAAATGGCTAAAATGACACAATTACAGAAACATAGTCATATATTATGCAAAAATGGTGTATGTGCACACACACTCACACACATGGATTACAGTCAGATTACTCTATTAAATAGAGTTTCTGAGATCCAACTTATTCCTAATTTAGAGAGAGAGGTTGAGAGAATTTCTCAACCATCACAAACCAACTTCTGAAATGTGGAATGTAAGCATTAACTCCAACATCCCCCTTTAATGATTACATTACATGAATTTATTGAATTCACTCATAAATAATAAAATAATCAAGCTTATCAATAGATGCTCCATCAAGTTGCCTCATAACCCTCGGAAAGGTGTAGTTGGCAAGTTGGATTCCCGAGTTCGCTTCCTCAACTCCTGAATCAAGGACCTCCCGAAGTCAATTACTGAATAGCATCCCAATCTGTCGCATAACCTCATTAGGAGACCACTTCCATGTCTACCACTAACGAGGGATCCTTCCCTAGATCCGCAACTGCCATACTATCTGGACAACCATCCATATTGAGCCTTACTACCACTTGATCTCTTCAAATGCTGCATATAAAAGCTGCATACAACTATAATGCTACATATAAACACTGGTGATGTTTTCCATAATATATATCAACGGGCTCTTTTTATTGTGCCACTAATATATATCATATATTAACATGGTTATTGTTATATATAATGTAAACAGTGGATACGATGCTCCATCACAATGATCAACACTACAAACCAATGCAAAGAACGTTGCCACGAATATAATTTAACGTTGTTAATAATAATATGCATAATGCATAGCGCTGCTCCAGTAACATTTAGCGCTGCTCCAAAATATGCGTTTATCTAACCACAATTCTTCAAACTCTACTCCCTGGCGCATTTACAAATGAAACAAACACTTCATACATCTGTTTCAAACAAAACAGGCAGGCAACGCTCCAATAATTTTCTTCACTCGATTTCTTCATGCACGGCGTGATCCGTTCATCTACCCTCTATAACTTATGTTCGCCTATGTCAATTCAAGAGTTTTTTCTCACGATCCAGGTCTGCTATATTGACTTGGGCAAACAACGTCAATAATTTCAGTCGCATTCATCTATTTTTCGTATTGACTGGGCCAAACAGACGTACAATCCAGGGAATGGACACCTCAAAAAATTTTCATATGCAATTATTGATATACAAACAATTTTTCCTGTGGTGCGCAGAACAAGGCTGAATTGTGAAGGATGAGCCTACACCATCAATAACCGCAAGAAAGATCGATTCTGTCAAACCCTGATTCTGTCTTCTCTGTAGCACTATGATTGAAGGCAACAGGTTGCCCTTATGCACGCACTTTACCGGGCGGAAGAGGTCTTTGCTTGCATGGCTTTTCAATGATATCTCTGGAAATTGTGAGACACCTGCATTGGCCTCCGCACGATTCTGATAAAAAAATTACCACGATACAACGTCTAGTCTAACAGCAAAAAAATTTACACTCTGTCCCTTGGCTTTCCCATAAAGGGTTAGCTCAGATAGGCTCTGATACCATGACAGAAATCGTTAAAATCACACAATTACAGAAACACAATTATATATTATGCACAAATGGTGTAGTGTAAACACACTCACACACCCTAATTATAGTCAGATTACTCTATTAAATAGAGTTTCTGAGATCCAACTTATTCCTAATTTAGAGAGAGAGGTTGAGAGAATTTCTCAACCATCACAAACCAACTTCTCAAATATGGAATGTAATCATTAACTCCAACAAAGAAGGGTTGTTTTAGGCTTGAAATGCATGAAGAAGTAGAGAGTTTTTTTTTGGAAGAATCGGTTGTAAACCCCGTAGTGTATGTTTGTTGGTGGTTTGCCCATGTCTATGTCAATCCAGTGTTGAGAGAAGATCAACATAGATACTTCACGGATTCCTTAGGTATGTTGAAAAGGGAATTACATTCACGATTGATTATTTTTAACTCCAAACCAGCAAGCGGCATTTATTTTGATGAACCATTTTCTCAAAAACAATGACAGTTCAATAACTGTATACATTAAAATCAACGAAGTGTGTTGCCTTAGAAAAGATCGTTGATTCATTATCGTTTCTCATAAAAAGTGAATTTTGTCATTTTACAGATGGCCAGTTTAAAAAAATAAAAAATAAATAAAACAAAATCCCCAATTGGGTCATACTACCTATAACATGCTTCTGATAACAAATCATTTTGATCATCTCTTCAAAAGAAAAATGAATTGGTTCGTTGTCTTGATATAATTTTTTTGATGAAAAATCACTTAAGTCATTCAACCTATGACATGTTTGTGATTAAAAAAAAATTAATGGGGTCTTTCTTCCAAGAATATTTTTTTAAGGAATATTTCGTTGGGCCATTCTCTTCTTGCAACTAGAAATTGATTTTCTTACTAGCTGAAGCCCTTCTTTGTTGGATAAGGTCCTGGATCATGATGTAGAGAAGGAGAAATTTCTGAAATTTGTTGATATTATGAAAAGATACTATTAATAAGTATCCAAGAAGTTTTTTGCTGAATTATGTTGTGTCCAGGAGGTGAAGACAACTCGGATTGGACATCTGTGTTTTGAGTTTTATGAGCAGGTTTCCAACATTTTTTTTTTTTTTTAGCATAGTCATGATTACGATTTGGTATCATGTTTCTAGGGCTCTAATTCTTCCCTAATTTCGGTCCAAACAATGTTTTTTTATTTATAAAAAAAAAAAAAAGTTGTGTAATATCATTTATATTTTAAATGGATTTTAAATCATTGTAAAATATACAAAGGAAAATTTATTTAAATTCTTTTGCCATAATCATAAGGGTTTTCTTATTGTTTATATTGACTTTTAAATGGATAAAACCATGATAAAAAAGTGTTTTGTAAAACCATCAATTAAAAAAAATGTTGCATAAAAATATACCATTACAATAATCATTTTAAAGGGCATATGCCTTTGCATGTATTAATTTCTACAAAAGAATACAAGAGAATGTTGATGGGCTTTATGGTCCAAATTTTGAATGCGAGCTCTAATACCATATGTGAGGATCTAACCTAGGACTTTAACTAACCTAAAATTATCATTTGAAATAAACATACTAAGAAGGAAAATAGTCTATTTCTAGGTCAACATTGAATTGATTATAACATACAATTAAAATCCATTTGCAACATTTAAGTAAGAAATTTCATTTTAAATAATTTATATGAGTAATCAATAATCAAAGAATACATGTATCAGTAGCCTGGTTGAGATTCCCTTTGATTTATGTTGAGATGCTCCTGCTGTGTTACCCAACTAAATTTACCTCCTAGCCAACTAGGATTGATTTCCTAGCCTAGGGAACCTCCACAGGCTCCCTAGCCCTCCAAGCCCAAGTCCAACCACTTGTAGTGTGTCCAAGTTGGAATAAACACTCTCCAATACCAAACAATACTAAGGATCTCTTCTAATGTCAAAGAAGACCAAGAATCCTCCCCCTTTTCCTCTCATCCTCCTTCCCTTTTATATCTTTTCCTCTCATCCACTTCAACTACTTGCCATTAATTTCATGACTACCTCCTCATCTTTCTAATTTATTAACCTTGACTTTCTTACCATATATAGATATTTTATTCAAAAATAAATGGGAGAAGACCAAAATGTAGATTTAAGAAGACATATTGGGTGTAAAAAATCTAGATATTTGATTTTAGAAATAAATGAGGGAAGGCCATACCTTATCTACAATTTGAATTGAGAAGACATATTGGGTGTACAAAATCTAGATATTTGATTTTAGAAATAAATGAGGGAAGGCCATACCTTATCTACAATTTGAATTGAGAAGACATATTGGGTGTACAAAATCTAGATATTTGATTTAGACATAAATGAGGGAAGACCATACCTGATCTACAAGTTGAATTGAGAAGACATATTGGGTATACAAAATCTAGTTATTTGATTTAGAAATAAATGAGGGAAGACCATACCTTATCTAAGATTTGATTTGAGAAGAAATATTTGAAATGAAATAAATAATAAAAGTCATACCAGTAAAAATAAAATAAAATTACAATTTCACATGTGTAGATATTACTCATAAATTTTAAGTCATCATTTGCAGATTAATTAAACACTAATCAAAATTTTTCTTATGTGATCAAGTGGGGCATTACAAAAATAAGAAAGGGGGAAACCAAGCAGCCATCACTACTGATGCAACTGATATTGGAAAATCTTCCATTCGTACCTGCAAAGTAAAATTTCCTTGCAAGTTATGAAAGGGTGACCAACTTCTTAGATATTGTACTAGGATTCCCAAGATATTATGAGTGTGTTCCACTAGCTCACACCATCCTTTTTCATCGGCCTCTAGAGATCATGCTAGTGACAAACCCTCAACTAGTGATAATAAGGGTCATGGGAAAAGGGGGAAATTAAATTTTCCCTATGAATTATGTGAAGGGAATCATCCCATTCACCTTTGTCCTTATATGGATGAAGCCTCCAAAGTCTTGGATAACCTTAAGACTTCTTAGCCACAAATTTCGGTTGGTTATAGGAAGCTTTTCCCTGATCCTATGCTAGTTTATCAAGTCATTGATCACAATTCATCCCTGCTCAATCACACTTTCTCTAAAAGTGAATCTCACAAGTCTGTTCCTAACCAACCATTGGTTGAGAAAATGGTTGAATCGATTTCACCTTCAATTGATGAGGTCTTTCTTGTAGAGAGTGTGTTATCACAAAATTGCACTTGATTAGCTACAAATCAGACAACTTCATGTATCTGTTTCAAACCAACTTGTAACTGAAGCTTAGCCTCTTTAGTCTGAGAGGGCTCTCTCAAAATGGGTTAATGATATTTGATTATGATGAAACTAGATGGCTAACTCTACTTGGAAAATAAATTTTTTGTGATGTGTGTAGGTTGAAAAGAGTATAAGTTTGCAATCATTAGGCTTATGGAGTCAAAAAATTCTATATTTCAGGGGTAGGTTCACTTGACATGGAAGTTGAGGCATGTAAGAGTTTTTAGTAGAGGTAAATCACACATGAAACATGAAATAACACATCCAATTCATCAATAAAGGAAGTCAGAGCATACACCTATGAATTCTGAGTATTAAAGATGAAAACCACTAAAAATGGTACACATAGAAAGTATATATCAAATCAGCACTAAAAAATATATAAGAATCTCAGGTTGGTCAAGTAAAATTCCTCTGTATTACTGAAAACCATCAAATTACATAAAGCTGCAGTATTGCCAAAAAATCTCCAACTCTTTACAAATTTGAATATATGCTCTTTAATAGACTTGTTACATGAGAGATGATCTGCCTCCTGGCTAGATTCATTGAACTTTTCCTAATGACACCTTGCATAACAAGAAAACATGTGCTTTAATGATAAAATAACAGCTACACTATGAAACAATCATTTTCCTAATAGGACTTAAACTGCTACTTATTACATCAACTACCTTATCTCCTAAAAAAAGTTACATCTTTGAAAAATAATTATTCACATGTTTGAATAGGTTGTGATAGAACTCATCACTACATGACATCTTAATTAGCCTCCTCCAAATCTAGAAACAAACCCTATTTTTAAGGAAAACTGGTCCTTATCTTCAATGAATGGTTTGGTTGATGAGTTGTCTTCATCTCATGGTCTTCAAGTCTTGGTTGAATGTTTGCATAGTCCTTTGACCCTTTGAAATTATCCACCTGTCCAGAACTACCCAAAAACCTGCTCATAAACCTTCAACACAGCACACTATGAAAGTATGACAGTTTCGTAGCATACAAAAATGGCCTCTACCATCATAATTTTTTCTTCTTTTCTTTTTCATTTTCTTCATCATGCCCTGACACATCCTCCATATGATTCCGTCCTCTTGGAAGCTCCCAAAAGTTTTTTTTTAAGAAAAAATAAAGCTACAGGTGGTTTCGTAGCGCTTTCCTGGCTTCAAGCCTAGGAAACGTTATGAAACTGTTGAAAACTGCGTAAATTCCATAATTTTACCTAGCTTCAAAAATATATTTTCCAATTGTGCTAATTTTATTTTCAACATGCCATTTACCTTACAAAAAATAAACCAGCTCAAATTAGGACTCTCGAGGTGTTTCTTCCTCATTGATGATGAATTGAGCTATTGGCTCCTCAACTACTCTCATTTTTAGACCTTTCTTCTCCAACTCCTCATGGATTAGTTCTAGCTATTTTTGGAGGTATTTAACTTGATCCTTTAGCTTCCTTTTGGTAGATTTTAAGTGCAGGTTCATTCTTCTGACATGTTTCACCTCTTTCCTCAATGGCACAATCCATTTGATTAACTGGTGTGTGTTGTCTAGGGTCTTTGATACAGTGTCAACCTGTTCTTCCCAAACCTCTTTCATCTTTTCAAACTGAACCTTTTGGACATTATGTTTCCTTGCTTCCTTCTTCATAACTGCAATTCCATGGTTATCTAACCTCAACTATTATTTAAGGAGTTCAAACTCTATTTTTTCAATTACTTTCTCCTTTCCTTTCTTTGGCCTGCTAACTGGATTTTTTTTTGTAGGTGATGAAAGATCAATAATGTCTTGTGGTGGCTGGACAGTGTCAGTAGTTGGATGAAATTATTTGCTTCTCTCTAAAAATTTTCAAGCATGCCTTGTCATGGGCTTCCTAGCCTAGAACATACAACCTGCATCCTCACCTTCAAACTCTAGCTTCTTTGCAGATTTAGCTTTCTTGATTTTCTGTTCACCTTCATCTATATCCTCAGCCTGGACTATAGGAGTCTCTTGAATATCAATGGCATGTAGTATGTCTTCTAAATTTCTTTTAGCCACTATTTTGTCTTCTAAAGCCACATTTTGAATTCTTTTAATCCTTTTGCTTCCTTGTTTACACACAACTTGCTCTTGTTTTGCAGGTTTGCTCATTTTTTACTTTTGTTTTGAAGGTGAAACATTGGGTGTATCAAATCTCTGTAACTGCTCAGTTTCCATCATGACTGGTTCACTTTTCTCTGCCACTAAAAGTGATGACATACCCCTAGGTTTAGGAGTTCTTGTAAGGGTAAGGGTATCCATTTCAAAACCACTAAAAAACAGGAAAGGAGACCAGTGTCTGCCTAGTCTTTGTAGCTCATTTAAAACCAGCAATTTTATTAAACCATGATTAAAAAATGAGGTTCACTTCCTTCATATTTTGCTTGGACCTTATCTGCCATTTTTTCTAGACTTCTATGTAAATAGAAAGGCAGATCAAGAGATATCTTACCAGAAAAGTGAACGAGAACCTTGAAATGGTAAGAATAGACTTTATGGTATATACCTTCACAAGTGAAATATTTCTGGATGATAAGCAGCAACTTTGAGAAATTATCCTTCATGCAGCTCCTTGGAATGGCATTTGTAAGGTCCATTTCATTGTTTTATGGCTTGATAAACTATTTGCACTCCTCCATGTTGAATTTGAAACCTTTGAACCATTTTTCTTGTCCTCTTGGAATCCCTATTGCTACTGCAATGACCACTGGTGTAATGGTGAGATTCAACATCCCCACTTTAGCAGCTATTCCACTGAATTTTAGGGAAAATTATTTGGAAACCTGTACATGGCAGCCTTGTAGTCTTTCACAAAACTGTAAACATCATGTCCTTCTGAATATTTCTACAGTTGTTAGGTCTTCATTCATTAGGTTCATATATGATGGCTCATATTTGAGACATTGGCCACCCTTATTTGTCTTTCATTTTGCAACTATAGTTTCTTTAGTGTCTTCTCTGCCTCTCTTGATAATCCTCTGCCTTGCTTGATCACTGATATCTGCAAAACTTTGAAAATACCAACCACAGATTTGGCTCAATGAAATAGCTCTACAGAGCTCAATAACACGCAAAGAAGAAATGGAGAATGAGAAATGACTTAATTTGCAAATATTTTTGAAGTTTGATGACCACTCATAACATAATGATGACTCATACATGCTTAAAATGGTGATGATGACTTCAGCCCTAACCATGTACCTTGATCTTTAACCTAAATGACTCGAATGGCATCTAACTTATCCTTTTCAAATCATTTTCTAACACCTAAAAACTAATTTTACATGACAGACAAGAAACCTTACTTTCGTAGCATTTATAGTGCAATTCTGGGCCTTTTTGCTATGAAAGTATTAGCGATTTCGTAGCGAAAAGTGAAATTTATCTGTGTATTTCACTATGAAAGTGTGGTTTCTTGGCTAAAATGACACTTTCGGTGCTATAACATTGGGAATTGAAAATTTTCAGAAAATTATGATTGATGTGACATGAGGGGATTTGAATGAGGGTGGGTTAAGATCTTAGGATGGACTGAATAAGAAGAATTAAAAATTTTCCTTGACCAAGTAATATAAAATGAATCCTATAACCCTACCTTTGACACATGAACCTATATGACTTTGTCAAATGATGCTTCATTTTTTTTGAGTGATAATAGTGGCTCCACTTGGGATGGTGTGCCCTAGTGGTACACCAAAGAACCAATAGTTCCAGTGCTACTATCCATCTTCTTAAAAACAAAAAAATATGAAATTTTCCAAGATTTTTCTTCAAACTCTAATGGTCTTCACCTCGGGCTTAAACTTGATTATTAGCTTGTCATTACTAGCAAAAAAACATATAAAATGGAATATATACAATGGAATGAATGATCAACAAAATTTAAGAGGAATAGTGCTTCAAAAAACTGCCATTGACAGGCCCTCCAGCACATGGTTAACCATCCATCTCCTGCAAAATGTAAGTGTTGTTCCCATGAAATACAATTACTCTGAATGGACCTTTCCAAATGTTCTCAAACTTACCATGTTTCCCCTTCTCTTCAATCCTGGCCTCCCATTTCAAAACCACATCTTGGATTTGAAATTTTTCTTCCTTGACCTTCTTGTCAAATGTCTTCTTGATTCTGTTTTGAGATTGTTGATTACTATTATAGACTTCCTCCCTTTTCTCCTACAAATCTATCAACTGATTAATCCTTCTCTGAATTGCATTTGGCTCCTCCTCCAATCCTTGCAGCAGCTTCATGACAGGCACTCCTAAGGATGTAGGAAATATGGCTTCAACTCCATCTACCAACTCATAAGGTGAAGTTCCAATTGACCTCTTTGTGCACACTCTATCAGCCCATAGAGCATACTTTAGCTTCAAATGCCATGAATTCTTATTTTCCTGCAACACCTTCTTAATAATCCTCACAATGCTCTTGTTAGAAGATTCAGCAAGACCATTACCTTGTGGATAATATGCAGTAGAATGCCCAAGTGAAATGTGATATTGATGACAAAAACTAATCAGCTTCTTAGATTTGAATTCTTGTGCATTATCAGTAATGATATTCATAGGGCAACCAAACCTAGAAAATATATTATTTTCCAAAAATGAAATGATAACTGAATCATTTGCTTGCCTAGTTGGGATTGCTTCAGTCCACTTGGTGAAATAATCATTTGTTGTAAGAATCCAGTGATGCTGACCTGAAGATCATGGATGAATCTCACCAATAAAATCTATACCCCACTACTGAAATGGTTCCTCAACATAGATAGGCATCAAAGGTAAAGGTACAAGCTTCTTCTTACCATAAAAAATATGGCATTTATGGCAGGCAACAATCTTTTTGTAGACATCTTTAAACATTGTAGGCCAATAATATCCTGCTCTGAGAATCTTGTTTTTTGTAGCCTTCCAATAATGATGACCTCCACAACATCCTTTTTGAAACTCCTCAATCACTTTTTCAGCCTCCTCTTCTAGCAAACAATTCAAGAGAATGCCACTGGTATCTTTCCAATATAGATTTTAATCAATGATGCAGTACCTCAAAGACTTTAACTTCACAAATATTGCCTTGGACTTTGTCAACTCAATAGGTACTCTATGATGATGTAAGACAAAAAAAATGTCTTTGTACCAATTTGAAATGATGTATTTTTATTCAATGGGAATCAGCTCTTCATCTTCATCGAAATTTCTAAAATTTCTGCAATTAAGTTCATGTCAAGATAGTCAAATTTTGACTATGCCATTAGCTTTGCTAGGCCTTGACCTTTGACCAATTTTGTTGGCTTTATCTCTATATCATATTCCAGCAAGTTAGCAATCCATTTCCCCCTCTTACCATCAGGATCTGCTTGAGTTGGAATGTCTTTCACAGAAGCATTAGGAACAAAAGCTAAAACATGAGAATGCAAAATGTAAATTCTAAAATCTTTGATGGCTTTGACCAAGGCATAAGACTTCTTCTCTAAGATTTTTTATTTCAGCTCTGAGTTAGCTAATGTCCTACTAAAAAATGAAATGGGTTGCTCAATACCTTGATGTCCTTTTTGCAAAAAAAACTCCAGCAATTGTATTTTCTGATGCAAATGTAAAAACCAGAAATTCTTTTGAAAAGTCTGGGTTGATCAACACTGGTGCTTGAGTGAGTGCCTTCTTAATCTTCTCAAATGAGTGCTTTTATTCTGTTGTCCACTTGATATCAGCTCCTTTCTTCAGCATCTTTGTTATTTCCTTTACAATCTCAACAAAATTAGGAATAAGCCTCCTCACAAAATTTACCTTTCCAAGGAAAGATTAAATTTCCTTTCTGCTTCTAGGCAGATCCACTTTTTGAATTTCATTGACCCTGTTTGGATTAATATTAATCCCATCTTTAGAAATAAAATTCCCAAGTAACTTCCCTGAAGTGAGAGAAAAAATGCTTTTAGTGGGATTGATATAAATTCCAAACCTTCTACACTTCATTAGAATCTTTTATAGGTGCTTCAAGTGATCTTCTTCTCTCCTTGAGAAGACTGTTATGTCATCCAGATAGACAGCCACCATCTTGTCATTCTCCTCAACAAAGGGAATTTCCATTGCTCTTTGAAGGGTATTTCTTGCATTCATCAGACCAAATGGCATTTTGGCATACATGAATGTGCCCCATGGTGTGGTAAAGGATGTTTTCTCCTAATCTTCTAGATGGACAAGTATCTGATTGTACCCTGAAAACCCATCAAGCATAGACATCCTTTGGGAACCAACAATATCCTGCAAAATTTGGTCCATCTTTGGGAGAGGATAGTTGTCCTTCAGAGAGGCTTTATTCAAGTTTATGAAGTCAATCCATATTTTTATTTCTCCACTCTTTTTTATGACTGGGACCAAATTTGCAAGTCACTTTGAGAATTTGATTGGAACAATGATTTTAGCATCAAATATTTTCTTGATTTCCTTCTCAATCAGAGGCATGAGAAGTGGATTAATCCTCCTCAGCTTCTTCTTGAAAGGATTTTCATTTTCTTTTATGGGAATGGTATGCTGAATGATAGTGGGATCATATTTCTTCAAATCAGCATAACTCCAAGCAAAAAAATCTATCAACTTTTTCATCATCTCAATATATTTTTGTCTCATATCAACTGAAAGAAACTTTGAAAGCTTAATGATTTTTGGCATAGCTACTGTACCAAGGTTACAACTCTCTACCTCTTCATCATCAGCTTGTATCCTAGGATACTTGAACACATCATTCTGATCAAAAATCTTCTCAAGGGGTATGAGACCTTTGGGTATAGAGTTATTCTTCAGCTTTAACACTTCAAAATTTCCCTATGATTCAGCAAGCATGTTTTGCTGATCTAATTGTGTACTTTCAAACTCTTCTTTCAAATCTATAAAGTTTTTTACTTGTTGGTCATACTCAAAAACTTTCCAATGGATAATGTTACCAGGGATAGCAGGTCTATGGCAAACTTCAACCTCATATCTTTTAGTGGAATGAATAGGAATGATAAATAGGCTTGCAGAGAAAGATAGGGAGTCAACTATTGAGTTTTGGTCCCTAGTCTTTACAATAAATGAACATTCTTGGAAATTCTCCAACATTTCCATGACCAAATTTCTGTATGCTCTCATTCTCACATCCTTATTTTGATACACACCCTCAACTTGTTTAATAACTAATTCAGAATATCCACAAAAATAAATATTTTAGGCACCCATTCTTTTCAAAATTTCTAATCCCAAAATTAAAGGTTCATATTCAATCATGTTATTTGTGCAATCAAAATTTATTTTGTAAGAAAATAACTTACTTTCATATTCTGGAGTTGTGATCCAAATTCCTGCTCCTACCCCCTCTCTTCCTATTGATCCATCAAAATGTAACAACCACCATTCTTTTGCCTTCTCCTCATTGATTTTCCTTCTCCTCATTGATTTGTTGATTTTCAGTCTTCTTTTCATCCTCTGCTTCATCAGTCAACTCATTAAAAAGAATAGCAGATCCAAGTTTAGTATCAACAACATATATTGGGAAGTTTTGAGGTTTATCTTTACTACTTACCATGTAATCCATCCTTATTTCTCTATAAAGTCTCCTTTGCTCACCAAAAATAGGAATGGTGGCATAAGTTAGGTTCATTTCCATTGTGCCTTTGATCATTGTTTCCCATGACCTTGATAACAACATGCCAAATTTAGGTGGAATATCTACTACCACAACGTCCATAACCACTATCTTGGCAAGGACTTGTGTAAGACCAAAAACAACATCTTTTATTAAACTAATGCACTGAAATCTTTTTGAATAAAAGGAAAACAAATCCTTATATGCTCTAGTAATTTCCAATCCCATCCTTTCCATGATTACTTTGGGCATAATATTATGAGAGGCTCCTGAATTGAGCATGGAATATTCCTTTGCATGTGTCAATTTCTACAAAAGAGTAAAAGAGAATATTGATGGGCTTTATGGTCCAGATTTTGATTCTGGGCTCTGATACCATATGTGAGTATCTAACCTAGGTCTTTAACTAACCTAAAATTATCATTTCAAATAAACATACTAAGAAGGAAAATAGTCTATTTATAACTCAACATTGATTTGATTATAACATACAATTAAAATTCATTTGCAACATTTAAGTAAGAAATTTTATTTTAAATAATTCATATGAGTTATCAATAATCGAAGAATACCTATATCAATAGCTTGGTTGAGATTCCCTTTGATTTATGTTGAGATGCTCCTACTACATTACCCAACTGGATTTACCTCCTAGCCAACTAGGATTGATTTCCTAGCCCTTGGAACCTCCACAAGCTCCCTAGCCCTTTGAGCCCAAGTCCAACCAGTTGTAGTGTATCCAATTTGGAATCAACACCCTCCAATACCAAAAAAGACTAAGGATCTCTTCTAATGCCAAAAAAGAACAAGAATCCTCCCCCTTTTCCTCTCATCCACTTCAACTACTTTCCATTAATTTCATGACCACCCCCTCATCCTTCTAATTTATTAACCTTGAATTTCTTACCATATATAGATATTTTATTCAAAAATAAATGGGAGAATACCAAAATGTAGATTTGAGAAGACATATTGGGTGTACAGAATCTAAATATTTGATTTTAGAAATAAATGAGGGAAGGCCATACCTTATCTACAATTTGAATTGAGAAGACATATTGGGTGTAAAAAATCTAGATATTTGATTTTAGAAATAAATGAGAGAAGGCCATACCTTATCTACAAGTTGAATTGAGAAGACATATTGGGTGTACAAAATCTAGATATTTTATTTAGAAATAAATGAAGGAAGACCATACCTTATCTACAAGTTTAATTGAGAAGACATATTGGGTGTACAAAATATAGGTATTTAATTTAGAAATAAATGAGGGAAGACCATACCTTATCTAATATTTGATTTGAGAAGACATATTAGAAATGAAATAAATAATAAAAGTCATACCAGTAAAAATAAAATAAAATTACAATTTCACAAGAGTAGATATTACTCAAAAATTTTAAGTCATGATTTACAGATTAATTAAACACTAATCAAAATTTTCCTTATGGGATCAAGTGGGGCATTACAAAAATAAGAAAGGGGGAAACCAAGCAGCCATCACTACTGATGCAACTGATATTGGAAAATCTTCCATTCATATCTGCAATGTAAAATTCCCTTGCAATTTATGTAAGGGTGACCACCTTCTTAGAGATTGTACTGGGATTCCCAAGATATTATCAGTGTGGTCCACCAGCTCACACCATTTTTCATAGTCCTCTGGAGATCATGTTAGTGAAAAACCCTCAACTAGTGATAATAAGGGTCATAGGAAAAAGGGGAAACTCAAGTTTCCATGTGAGTTTATGTGAAGGGAATCACAGTAAATTCACCTTTTTCCTTATGTGGATGAAGCCTACAATGTCTTGGATAACCTTAAAACTTCTTAGTCGCGACTTTCAGTAGGTTATAGGAAGATTTTCCCTGATCCTCTGCTAGTTGATCAAGTGATTGATCACAATTCATCCCCATTCAATCCCACTCTCTCTAAAAGTGAATCTCATGAGTCCATTTCCGACCAACCATTGGTTGAGAAAATGGCTGAATCGATTTCACCTTCAATTGATTAGTTCTTTCTTATAGAGAGTGAATCTCATACCACTTATTTTCTTTTTGTTTCTTCAGATTCCCATGAATTTGATGGAAATCCTCTTGTTCCCACAATACAAGAGGACGATCCTACCATTCCAGTAACACAAGGGGGCAATTCTCCCATTCCCGTAACATAAGGGGGAAGTTCTCCCATTCCCTCGACACCCCCTCCAGGTTGTTTGGTCACTTATTTTGATTGGAATTGACTCACAAGATATAATCTTCATTATTATGTGCCCTTTGAGACCACAATACAGGCTTATAATTTGGTCATACCTAGAAAAATAATAGATGAAGGTACATATGTTAGTATTGTGTCCTCAACTACTTGGAAAGATTTCGGCTCTCCGCAGCTTGTTCCTGTTACCCAGATTCTGTTGGCCTTCAATAGAGGAACTAGTCAACTGTTAGGGATCCTTCCAAAGTTTCCTATTAATTTGGGAGGAAATACTGTCTATATAGACATGATGGTTGTCCAAGGCCATTTAGACTTTAACTTACTCCTTAGTCGTGAATATACTTATATCATGGGAGCTCTTCTCTCTCCTCTCTTTCATGTGATTTGTATTCTGCATGAAGGAAGAATTGTGAGCATTGATCAACTTTCATTCTTTGGTCATAATTTGACTCCCAGTCAACCAAACTCCATAGATGGTTCTTGTATGCAAGTTTTATATTCCCCGCCACGAGTTAATTATGTGGCCACTTGTTCCATTCCCATGTCTACTGATGATCCATTCAGTGATATAGTGCATCATGTACTGGGGGCATTGGACCTTGATTTCCAGAGTGTTGTTCTCCTATCTAATGAGAGCCTCTTGGAAGCCATGACCTCTAATGGGCCATTATAAAAGTATTTGGATCAGAGTTCCTTTTCTTTTTTCAATCTCCTTAAAAAATGAAACAAGCTCTTTGGAGTAGATTTCCTTTTCTTGTGTCAAGATCCTTAAAAAATGAAGCAAGCTCTTTAGAGTAAATTTCATTTTCTTGTGTCAAGCTCCTTGAAAAATGAGACAGGTTCCTATGAGGATAGTTCTTTTATTGTGTCAACTTCGTTAAAAAATGACATAGGTCCGAGGACAGTTCCTTTACTATGTCAACCTTGTTAAAATATGAATTAAATCCCTTTTCAATTCAATTCTTTAATTGGATCTCATAAAATCCCAATTGAGTCTTTCACTTGATGTCATAAATGAGCCTTCATTCCATTAAAATGTTAGTAACCAATAGTCTGCTTATGTGAAAGAGATGAATATTGGGGGACATGTACCTCAAATTGAATCATTATGCTGGGGGCATGCAAACTTTCAAGCATAGTTTTGTTTCAAGCTTGTGTAAAAATGAAGCCACTCTCAAGCATAGTTTGTTTCCATTTCAAGCTTGTGAAAAAATGAAACCACTCTCAAGCATAATTTCCCATGTTTCAAGCTTCTGTAAAAATGAAACCATTCTCATTTTACCTATCGTTATTTCCATTTTATCAGCCTGTTTCTTCTTATATATGAGCCTTGGTTTTATCATTCCATCATCACCATCTACTAGGGTGATCATACACTCTCAACTGGATTTTTTACCCTTACCTAAGGAACTGCTGCGATGAGTAGTTTTGTTAGCCAACATCTTGATTTTTATATGTTTTGATTAGTTCCATCATGACTGGAACCAGTTGGTACCCTTTATACCACTCATTCCTCTAGGAGGAGTCTACTCTAAGCTCTTTTCTGACTCATGAAAAATGAAAAGATTTTCGAGTACTTGTCATTTTGAAATCGTTAAAGTAAATGAATTGATTTGATCTCAGTATATGTTTACCCTGTTTTCGGGCTGAGTCTAAATATCTATGAAAAATGAATACCTTGATCAAACATGGTCAAGAGATTCTCTCAAATATTTTTTTCTACCTTTTTGGATTCGAGTGACGATTTACTAAAAGGGAAATGATGGATCTTTATTTTCAATTTCTTTTTCAAGCCTCCTAAACATGAAAAATACACCGAGTTATTCTTCCGTCAAACTCGTAAAATATTAAATGGCGAAAGAATTGTCACCATGACGAGATTGATTTCCTCCTTCCTAGCACTTGTTAAAATTACTAGGATGGATTCATTCGAAGAATGAACTTACACACTCAGCATATGCTATCCTCTTCATGCTGGCTATAAAAATAAATAGGTAGTCGTTAGAAATAATGGTGGAAAATTGGAAGTGGAATGTCCTATGTATTAGGTAGCATGTTGCTCTTGAACATGGCACTCATCTACAATTTTTTGTTGGTTTAAGATATCCTTCATCTGTCACATACTTTCCTAGGTTTGGGAAATCCATTTTCCTAATATTCAATCATCATTTTTGTCATCATGACCTCTGGTCCCATTTTTATTAAATGTTGCCACGCTCCAGATTCGTGTTGCCGATATGTTTAAGATAAGTCATTTTTATCAAAGTCAAACATTCTCTGCTTATTTGACCCTCTCTACAACAGTCCTGAATCAATCCTTTTATCTTGAGAAATCCTTTTTTTCATGTCTATGATGTGGGAATCATCATGGCCCTCCTTCGATGAATAACTTCTCATCGACTTTAGCTCATTATCCAAGAATATGACTTAGAAACTCATTTTCAGTAACTTGGAGCTTGTATGCCTGAATGGAAAGTTCTTCACGTTCGATGACAGGTTCACCTCACTAGCCTTCGATTAGATGCTTCTTCAAGTGTTTGAATTCAACACATTTATTCACGCTTGTATATTGTGTTGTTGTACCTTGAGGGAAATTGTCATTATTGGTGGTATCTCTCGTGCCTATTAACGATTTTCATCATTGGCTGATAATAAGGTGGTTTCTACCATTTGTGACATCAACACATCTATTCACATGGTTAGATTCATACATTGGGTAGATCATGATTGCGAAGAAGGCCTTGGATCACATTTGTTATTATCCAGACTGCATGGAGCTATTGAGTATTCATGATTGTACACATGATATTTTCTATATGGATGGTTGCAACCATACTTTGGATCCATTTCCATGATCTCTTTCAGACAGATGGTTACAACCATGTTGGGGGGTTCATGTGCTATTTGATTTTAATTTAGTGATATGTAATTAGGCATATTATTATCATAGATGTCATATATTGTATTGTGTTTGATTTGGGAGGTTTCCTAGTAGTTTTCTGAGTCCTTGCCTTGGTTCGTAAATCATTTCACCCAACACTCCATGTTTTGCCTTTATGCTTTAGGGGCCATCTATTACACAGTAATTTATCACCATGTTCACTTCCCATCCCCAATGATATCTTGAAGTGCTCCTATGATGAATATTTTTCAGTATATCCACTTTGGAAAAATACACCAAGATATCCTTTAAATACTAAAAGAAAGTTGCCTTGAAGAATTTCTGAAGAGGCTTAGCTCAAAGCCTAAATTTTTGGGTCAGAAATTTTCTCCACTTATATGCCTGTGTTGATGGCAGGTTTCACATTTTAGTCTAGCACTGTCACCACCCTTCCTATTGGAAAAACCGCGTTGAACTATTTCTGGCAGTGTTTCCTGAAATGGAGGAGAAGCTTCAAGCTCTAGAAGCTTCGAGGATGACGAGATGGATATTGTTCAGTGGAGATATGGGCTAGCTCTCTCATTTGGAACCCTTGATCAATAGGGGATTATCCCTTGATCCAGTCCCGAGGGACTCAAGACTGATGAGGTGATGCGAGATTAGGCCCGTCAAGGTGAGGGCCAACAGATGCATTTCCCTACAATTTTTTCAATTGGCTGCATCGTCAACTATGGTTGAGGAGTTTGCATATGCAAGCATTGACTTCAGTGGAGATCCATATTTACCCATTCCACTAAACACAGAGTGGACCAAAGTAAGTAAAATTTGTTTTTTTTTACATTTTTTACATTTTGAATGTTTTTTTTATGTATTATAAGACGTAAACTTATGATGTTTTTACAAATATGGGTGCTCAGAGACCACCAGGTATTTCACCAATCGCACGGAGGGTAGCCCGCCTGGTGGAGGATGTCCCTTATGAGGAGGGAGCAGACCCATTAGCTGAGTTAGAGTGGAACTTGGTAGGCCTTACAAGAGGCATCCTAGAGTTTGATACCTTTGATGACATTCCTCTTCGCTTTCAGAGGCATACGATCGGGGTTCCAGGCAGATTGTGTCATCTACTCTAGTCAGTGATTTGAGTAGTCACCTATTATCATGAGCACCATGTGGGTGGATAGCAACCCTAGTTTTACATTTTTGTACTGATGTAGGCTCAAAAAGCCAATTTTTTTAACAGAACACACATTTTTTGAGATTTTGGATATAAGAAACTTGACAGACCCAATATATATATATATATATATATATATATATATATATATATATATATATATATATATATATATATATATATATATATATATATATATATATATGCATGTTTCTATGGCTACTTGTGTATCATAATGAAGTGTTGGTTTTTTACATGTTGCGCAGATGTCTATCTAATACATGATTTTCTAATGTATTTGTTAATGTGTTTAGACATCTTGGAATATGTTGATATGTGATAAAATAAAAATTCCTTTCCAATAATCGAACACGCAAATACATACGCAAAATTTGAAGATTTCACAAAGAATAATGGCCATTTAACTGTAACACAACGAGTTGTGAGTCAAATTTAACAACAAAATATCTAATATTGAGATCAATAGCATCCGATAATAGCTCAATAACTGCACTATATTCGGAAATATTGCTAGTTGTTTGACCCAAACAAATACCTTGTAAATTAATCAACTTGCCATTAGGGGCAAAGAGTGCCCATGTTGTGGAAGACGGGTTCCGTGTTTTATAGAAAGCACCATAAGAAAAACCGACATAATGATTCGATGACATCTAAAAACCAAATGGAATACAAGGCGAGCAGAGGAAACATGTCCGCGAAGCAAAAAATCACACCAAAAATCCAATCAAAGCACACTAATGAATAAAACACTAATGTACAAAGTATCACACTCATGATTAAGCATAATAATTTTTCATATAGAGCCCATTTTTGGGCTCAACCAATTGATTGCCTTCGTAATCTGCTAGCTCATAGGCTCCTCTTTCCAATACTTGTAGAATGATATAGGGCCCATGCCACATTGGCTCGAGTTTTCCTACTCCAAATTTTTTGTGGCTTGGTAATAAAGCAGTACCAAGTCACCTTCGGAGAAAACAAGAGGGTTGACAAATTTGTCATATTGAGCTTTAACTCGTATTTTTTGTGCTTCAATAACTAAATCAAAAAGTCTTTGGATCTCATCAAGACGCTTGAGGTAAAGCAAGTGTTCCTCTTCTGGTGAAGTACCAGGAAGCAGTCGGGCAGCTAACTTTAGGGAAGGAATTTCATACTCAATCGAAAGTGTGGCCTTTAGACCATACACCAATTGGAATGGTGTGAACCAGTGGCAGCCTTAGCAGAGGTTTGGTAAGCCCATAGAGTTGAGAATAGCATGAGATGCCAATCTCATTTGTGCTTCCCAATGGTGCGTTGAAGCATGGTCACCAAAATTTTTTTGATAGCCTCAACCTGGCCACTGGTCTGTCGATAATAAGGGGTGGAGCTATCGTGATGTAACCCCAAATGAGTAGCGAGCTCTGTCATCATATGATTTTGAATATGAGAGCCATGATCATTGAAAATTGTTTTTGGGACACCAAATCAAGTTATGACATGATTGAACACAAATTTCACTATAGTTAGACATTCATTATTGTATGTAGGCATTGCTTCGGCCCATTTAGTGAAATAATCAATGGAAACGATAATATAACCATGCCCCCCGGCCGAGCGAGGGTTACAGGTCATGAAATCTATGCCCCATTTTGAAAAAGGTCTGACGCTCACAACTGGGTGCAAGGGTGAGGGTGGGGCGCGCTCTTTCCAAGGACGTAGACTTGGCATTCATGGAATTTTCATACCGCAAAAATTTAGTCTTTAAAGATAGACGACCAAAAATACCATGCACGAAAGATCTTTTGGGTAGTAGCATAACCAGACATGTGACCACCACAGGCCCTAAAGTGGCAGTCATTGAGAACTTTCTCAGCTTCCTCGAGAGTCAAACATCGACAAAGGATGTAGTCAACACCAATGTGATATAGGGTGTCTCCAATGATACGGTAAGGTTGGGACTGATAATGAATCTATAATCGCTCAGAGTGTGATAGTTCTGGATGAAAAGTTTGGGTCTGGAGATAGACAATGATGTCTCCATACAATGGATCAAGAGTACTGATGATAAAAAGAGATTCATTTGGAATTGACTCATCAAGAGGAGTGGGATCAACCGTGGTAGGAAGATCACAAATCAACTCAGCAAAGACCAGGGATTTCTTATAATTAGTAGAGTGAATTCTAAGTCAAACTCTTAAAGGATGAAAATCCATTTCAAGTACTTTCCCCCAAGAAAATTACATGTCAAAATTTAATTCATGGGGTTTCAATTATAAATCACCAAAGTTTTTCGCAGGAGAATGTAGTGATGAAAATGATGAACAACATGGACAACAGCCAGTGCGAGTTTCTCTACATGAGCGTAACGGGTCTCAGTATCAAAGATATTTCGGCTCAAGTAGTACACTACATGCTCTTGACCATATTTATCGTCCTAAACTAGAAACATACCGATATTGTTGTCAGCGACGGCCAAATATAGGCAGTAATCGCAATGATAAGTGGGAGGATGCAGTAGAGGAGCACTGATGAGGGCTTGTTTCAATGCATCGAAAGAGCTTTGGGAAATCTCATCCCATGTGAGTGGGATTCCATTTTTCAATAAGCGAGTAAAGCCTTCTACAAGCTCATCATAATTCAATACGAAGTGACAGAGGAAATTGGATTTCCCCTGCAAACTTTGCAATTGATGAATAGAAGAGGGAGGAGGAAAAATAATGATTACCTCAACTTTAAGAGGATCGATGCACATGCCTTCTTTGGACACCACAAAACCCAAGAGCCGACCGGATTTGACGGAGAAGACAGACTTATGAGGGTTCAACATGATATTATAGTGTCGACAATGAATAAAAATGTCGCTGAGGTGTTCCGAATGATCTCGACATTTTGCAGAATGATCAGGAATATCGTCAAGATATGGCTGAACTATGTGCTTGATGTCATGAATATTATATGACATATGTCACTGGAAGGTGGCCCTGTCATTATTCAAGCCAAAAGGGAGATTTTTATAGGCAAATGTCCCCCATGGAAAGATAAACATAGTTTTGTGTTAATTAGCTAGAGCAATGTTAATCTGGTTGTAGCCAAAAAAACTGTCCATAAAGGAAAAATTCTCACTCCCAGCACATTCATCAATGATATGGCTGATAAAAGGAGTGGGATAATTTTCCTTAGGACATGCTCAATTGATATCACGGTAATCAACACAAACCTGGATGGTCCCTTGTTTATTAGTAACGGGGAAAATATTTGAGACCCAATATGTCAATGGTATAGGATAAATAAAACCAGCTTTGAGAAGTTTTCAGCTTCACCCTTTCTGGCAGTAGCCTTTCTTGGGTGCATAGGATGAATTTTTTAATGAATGGGTTTCAAATACGGGTAGGTAGGAATTTCATGCACGAAAATACTCGGATAAATTCCAAGAATCTCTTCATATGACCATGCGAAGACATCACAGAATTCCTAAAAAAGCTCATTTTAGATCTTGATCTCATCGGGAGAACAAGATGCACCAATGTAGACATTCTTGACAATCCCTGGTTTGACAAAGATGTTGATTGGAATGGTTGGATTAATGTTTCCCATGTTTCCTTTAGACAACACTTCGTGAATCAAGATCGGATTCTGAAATGGGTCTGTCGGTACAGACGAAGCATGGGATTCTAGATAGGCAGAGATGTCACCTAGGATTGGGAGAATCGAGGAATGATGATATCCATCATCCCATGTATTTTTTTTGAGAGACATTACCTCCATGATACTTTCATCAGTGGGGAAAGTCTCATTTAAGGGATCATTAGATTCCCAAGAACCAAAATAGGGAGACTGCGCATAAGTGTCCAGAGAAGAAACCAAGCAGTCGTTGGTTCCAGATGCATCCTCAGAAGCCATGAGAATACTTTGATACATTTTTTCAGCAGGTCTTAGAGGCATAACATCACCAAAACTTTTGAGCTGATCGTGATTGGGAAAAATCTATGGATCATGACCAGATGATGTCATATTGACAGTGGCAACATTCGGAGGTGGGAGTGGAAAAATTCCCATAAGGGAAAATTCTTTGAATAGACCCATCTAAATGTTCTCATAGGGGGTAGTGGTATTCCCAACATACGAAATGTTTCCTGTTGAAGAATCAGAGGAAAAGAAAGCTAATTGATCGATGGTTACGATTTTTCCTTGATGAGGAAAATGGAGGACAAGAAAAAGGGTGGAGACCACGCATACCATGGCATGATTCCAACTGCGTCCAAGAAGGATATTATAATTCAAGTTGGCGTCTACCACCTCAACTTCTAAAGTTACTGTTTTTCCCTCCAACGAGATGGGTAATGATTTGAGAATACCGTATAGCCGAGAACCTCTACCCTTTAAATCTTCTAAGGTATTTTGGGACTGACTCAACAGAGGGGAGTCGATGGATTCCCAACACGTAACAGACATGATGCAGGTCAAAGTGCCTTCATCAACAACAGTCCTATGAATGTTTTTTCCCATCATGGTAACTTGAATTAGAAAATCCACCTGAGATGGGAGGCATGGAACAAAGCTCTCAAAATTGAAAGTAATAATATTATAGTCTACGGGATCAATCCCTCCAATAGCGGAAATTAATGCCTTATGGTGTGATGGACACGAATGAAGGAATTTCAAAGCCGACATCACCGAAGGAGCTTGAGCTATATCCTCTACAATATTGTATTGTTGCACAACTCTCGGATTCATATTATAGGACGATTTCCTAAGAACATATTTTTGGGGAGGTCAGACGATGGATTCACTACTAGGTCTCTCAATCTGGAGAGGACCAAAAGTAGGAGGTGTGGAAGAGGAAGGGTGATCTGTGACTTCTAGTTCCATAGGAGTCTTGGATGGATTGGGGTAGTATTTCAATCTCATGGTAATAGAGATAGGTTCTGTTCCAACCATGAAAACCTAATAGTTTCCAGATGATTGGGGTTGATCTACCATTTGTGTTTGCAGAGAAGGGAAAGGTTCTTTCAAGGTAGCTAGAGTCCTAGGGGCACCCTTCAGAATACAGGCCACTTCAGCACATGGAGGAAAATCCTTGGTGTAATGATCATCATCGCATATTAGGCAAGGATATATAGGCTTGTGCATAGAAGAATCATCAGCAGATGACTTTTTGAATCCTATTTATGGTTGCCGGATTTGGATTTACCTTTACCATTTTTCTTACCTTTCGAGGATTTGTCTATTGTAGTACAAGATTGAAAAAAAATTACCTTGGAGGTTTTACCAGGATTCTTTTGGTTACTGGAAGGAGTGGAGGGCACAATGGCAGAAGTGAACTTAGACTTTGAAGAATTTTTAGGTGCACTACTATCATTATGAGTCATTTTCCTAATAACGCCATCAAACAGAGGCATAGTGGGAGACTGAGATGATGTCGGATCAGTTGAAGGTCCTGACATGTCAGGAAAGAGCTCGTATAGAGTCCTAGATTGTGAATAAACCAAATTGAGGTATTGGGCTCTAGAAATGACTTCCTCTTGCATGATACATCCACCCATGGCAATATCCTTAGCAATACTGGGAACGAATTATTTCATAAACCATTCAGTCAACATCTGATTAGGGATCTCGAATTTTATGAGGTGACGACAACGTCGCCATTCATGAATGTGATTCGAAATTATAGTAGTAGTTAACTAATTCAATGAAGTGAGGAGGTGGGTGTCAGTTTCATACCAGATAGGTAACTGGAAATGGGTGAGGAAAGCCATAGCCAAATCATTTAAATCAAAGAAAATTCCTCAAGGGAGCTCAATATACCTTGTTTTCGTAGTATTGGTCAAAGTATGCTAGAAAAAAAGAAGATGAATAGAATCATCGACCCAAGAATTAGAAGATCACCATAAGTGGTACGTCATGACATGGGTTTGGGGGTCTTCCCTAGATTTTCCTTAAAATTTAGAACAATCTCCAGGGATATTAGTTGGAATTAGTGGCCAATGAAAATGATGTTCGATGGGGTCATTCGTAAGCTTTGACACATCCGAAAATATTCCACTCAATGGTGGAATTGCAGTAATCATAGATGGAGAAAAGGATGTAGAGGATCCTATCAAAATAGTAATTTTACCAATAGTGACTGTAAGTAAAACAACAGGTTGAGACACGACAACCACATTTGAAATGAAGGGGCCAGAAGACGGAGGAATACTTGTTGACCAAATGGGATTCAGATATAAAGATGTAGTGTCGAAATCTCCATAAATAAGATTTCCCAAAGAGGTATACCCTTGTGGAAGTGGAGATGCAACTTAACTAAAGGCTATTTCAGTCCCACTGCTTGAATCGTGAGGTGTGGGCCAAAAAATTCACCTTCGGAGGGAAATACAAATAAGGACGCTTTTGGATATAGGTTCCAAGGGTTTCGTATAGTGTACTCTAAGGAGAACTCCCGAATGGAACATCATCAACATTGGATGCCATTTTTCCATGAAATAACTAACGGACAATAGAGCGAGATGCTACTAGAGAAGAATGAAGGGTCACTTCAAGTTTATCAAAATGACTATAAGCTAGTTGAGGTGAGACCACAATCAGATCAAAGAGTGGATTTTCAAGAAATTTCGTAAAATGTGAAGATGTTTCAGGGCTTTCCAGCTTAGAGTCTTCTGATGTTTTCCAAGCAGAATCGTCAAGCAGTGGCTGAGATGATATGAGTTGTATACTGATGAAAATCTTGAGTTCGACACCTTGAGCTTCAAGGGGTCTAACTGGAAACTGGGGGACCTCAAGAGGGGGTTCTAGATATCCTTCAGAGGAGGGATGAGGTGAATTCGATGATTCAACCATGATGAACTTTCAATGCAATATCAAAGAAGGAAGAGGTGAGAAAATAAAAAATCCACAATTTACCAAGCAATAATGAGGCTGGAGAACTGCACGGGTAAGATGTTTTCATGGGAAGTTACTTTTAGAATTTAAAAATAAATAAATAAATAAAAGGGTGTAATAGGCATAAATGTTTACCAATTATTCGTACACTATAATATACACATTGGTGATAAATGATAGAAAAAATGACCAAGCAATTAACATACTATAGTCAATCTCCCTGAATGTTGTGTTCAGTGTATCACGTTTACAAGGCAGCCGACTCGGTTAAATATGGTAGTCTTGCAACCCAATGGTGTCTCCCCAAATATACGCGATGGTTCGTGGGAGTCATGTCCATAGTAGTGTTGTCTAATGTGTAACCATTCGATGAGAGTGCCCCAAATATACTCATCAATATACTTCCATATGTGGGACAAGATATCACCTCCACGATGTAATGCAGACCGTTAGTGACAACTCCTACATTTTATGACGTCGGAACATGCCTCTAGCCTAGACCACTCAATGTTCTCATTAGTCCTGTTATCACACATAAATTTTTATTTTTTGATTAGGGTCAATCATCTAGGTTTCATCTGTCTCATAAGGTTGGTCCATGAAATTAGTGAAAAATTCATGAAATAATTCTTTATCCTAAGTCCAAAACATGCATTGATCATTTCATCTCAGTCATATCTATCAATTTTCACTTTAGGTTCACATGCATTGGTTTAAAATTCGTTTTTAAGTCAAATGTCTGATTTTTCCTGATTCTACAACAAATTTGTAAAATTAATAACTGAGAATGTTGTAGAATTATGTTTTTCTGCAAAAATGAATGGGATGATGACCTATCAATTATTTAGTGGTTTAGGGTAAAGGTAAGGTCATACAATTTATTTCCATAATCATCCAAGCATGAAAAAGCATAAATACCACTCATCATTGCTTTCCACTCCCTCATTCTGTCACCTTTCTCTCCACATTCGAATTTCATTCCTTGAAAAAGTTACCCAAGATCCTCTCTGTCATTTACTTTTCAACCTCTACATGTATCAGTCAGTTGTCACCTTTGAAAAGTTATCTTTCTGACAAGCAATTTGTTGTCCAAATTTTTTTTTACAGCTGTCACATTTTTAAGAGGGCAGTTTGGGTTATAAAAGGAAATTGGGTTGGATAGGAGCCTATGGAATTTTAAATGATCATGGACGACCTTAGCATCACACAAGCTTTCATCCAGACAGGTTACATGTATTTCTACCAGGAGCTACAAGGGGATTTTTGTGTTTCTTGGACTGTTTGAGCTGCTGGTCTCAAGAGGAATTTTTAGGCAAATTAAGATGAGTTTCAAAAATATGAAGGATTTTTTTTCTAAGAACATAACAAGGAACAAAAACCTCTTTCAATTTTCTCCGAGGTGCTACCAATTTGGATATTCGAAGTTTCCTTTGGGACCTATTTTCAGAATTCAGAATTTTCCTGTTTTATACATGATTTTATAATGCAGATTCCAGGCAACTGAAGATGGTTTTCAAAACATCAAGAAAGGTTTTTCTTATAAAAATTATTATCTACAAAAAACTCCTCCATTTTTCTCAACATCTATTAGGGATCGAGAGATAGGAGCTCATGAGTGCAGCCTTATTTTTCAGGAAAAACAGAGTCATTTTTATTGGTAGATGAAGTGGTTGAAGGTGAAAAAGTTGTTTACTGAGGAGGGTAAGAGGTATTTTTAACCAAATATTCCTTATAAGGCTTAATACTATCATCTCACATAGACATGGACCTTTTCTAGGTCTAAAATACAAATTTTGTGAAGTCTGTGGGAAATTAGGCAATTCCACAGCATGTCCCAGGCTTGAAGCCCAATTTTTGTTGCGGAAATTCTGAAGACATATTTTTGGTTTCAAGTCACTTAAATTGACTTGGTTAAGGAACTTCAAATTTTTTATTTAAATGTTTTTGATCACTTAACACCCTCCAATGGTCAAGATTAGAAGAGGATTATCACAGATGACCTTTTTTATTTTTTATACGAAATTATCTACGAAAGTAGCTCAAAACTCTGTTTTTACAGCAAGGTCAATTTTTGGAAGAAGGTGAACGGTAAATAGGTATTTAAAATATTTTCTCCATGAGGAATGAAAAATAATATCAAAGCAATGATAAAGAGTATCATATCAAAATATTTCTAGGTGGAGATATTTTTTTATGGATATAGTTCGAAGATACCAGCTCATTATGTTTCCATATCATCAAACTGACAGCTCCTTAATAGTAGGCAGAGAAGCTTCATGAAGACATACAGAGTATTAATGTTTTTTTTGTGGCCAATATGTTTGAAAGACATGATTCCTTTCGAGGAAGATTTGGATCATCTTTGGATTAAATGTAATAAGTAGGTGTTTGAGTCATAGTAGGACTCTAACTCCTAATTCGAAAGGTGTCAGTTCTAGTTTTAAATATCTAGTTGGTGGTTAGATTTGGTGTCAGTAATAGATTTTAATGATCTAGCCACTTGGAAGATTGGATGTAGAGGCTAGATGCCTATAAGTAGTGATTACTTCTATGTATGAAAGGTTGAAAAATGTTATCTCAACAAACTCTTTTATTGTAAAGCTTTTGGAGTTTTTGATATATACAGTAACAATACCACTTTTCTTCACCTGAGATTCTTATTATATTTCAATGAGTTTCTGTCCTATCTTTTGAAATTTTTTCTTCCAATGTCTTAATGCTTATTACTCAGAATTCATGATTGTTCATTCTCTGACTTCCTTTAAGTATTAAGTTATGGTAAAATGAGTTTTTGTCCTATATTTTGAAATTCTTTCTTCCAATGTCTTAATGCTTATTACTCAGAACTCATGATTGTTCATGATCTGAATTCCTTTAAGTATTAAGCTATGGTGAGTCTCTTTGAGTATTTTGCTTTCAATAACTTGATGTCTCATTACTCAGAATTCGTGTGTCACATGCTCTGACTTCCTTTGAACCTCAAGTTATTGGGATTTTCCTGAATGTGTTATTATTTCATTGAAATATATACAAACCTCAGCTTCCACAAGGAGATCCTTTGTCATCTTTATCCCTGTCACTGACTCCATAGCCCAATGGTATCAAGCCTTCATCTTTTCAACCTGCAAACATACAAAAACAAGACATAATTCATAGATTTAGCCATCTATCTACATCTTTATTTAATATCATTAACCCTTGAGAGAGCCCTCTCAGACTAAAGAGGCTAAGATTCAGTCCAAAGATTGGTTTGAAATAGTTACACTGAATTTTTCTGATCAATAGCCAATCAGGTACGATTTTGGTGATAAAATTTTGGCATCGTTTCCAAGGAACGAAGGTGTAAATTTTCATTGGGAAGAACAACAAAGTTTCAGTTCTAAGGTTTGAGAGTAGCAGACACTTAAGCACATATTAGCTGTATTTCTACTCTGGAAACTCCACACATCAAATAATCAATTTGAAGGTGACTCCACTGCTTGAAGATCAGTAGCTTGATGAAGTTTCAAGTTGAGTTCCATTGCAAGAATAAATTCCATGTATGTACCTATGAATCGGTATCACATCCCTAGTTTTCCAAATCCTATGCAAAAGGTTGAATGGTTAACTGATCTTCCAATATTTAAAGATGAAAAGAAAGACATTGTTTCTCTTCATTTGGTTATATTTCATATGCATGTACACAGTCTTAAGGTTAAATTCCTTGAGGACTGTCTCATGAAGATGTTTATGGCCACTTTAGAAGGAAAAGAATGGTCTTGGTATGAAAGCTTTCCAAATGGTTCATTATATTCTCTTGCTGATTTCCATGTTTCATTTTATGAGATGTATGAAGAGTTTCATCCCTCCTTATTGTTGGTAAAAGACAATTGTAAACACTATGTGATTTTTATTGAATATTTGGAGAATTGTTATGAAGATGATGAGTTCATGGATGAGGAAATTTTAGAGGCCCTTCATGACAATCCCTTTCATCACCAAGAAGAAAGGATATCTTCTCTTTTGGATGAAAATTAAACCCAACCGGAGTTTATTTATGAAAATCATGTTACATCCTCTGAGTTTGATGAAAAGTTGCAGCAGACTTGTCAGTCTTTTGGTCATTAGGAGTATGAGAATCATTGCAAACAATAAACATAAATATTGGAAGATAATTACTATAACTCTCAAGTAAAGGAAAATTTTGATTCTTCATGTTATTTCTTGCATAAGTCTACATCAAATAATGATCACACTAATGAAGAAGTGGGTGAAATTTTTTCTTTATCCTTGTCTTCTAATCTGAAATCATTTGACTGCAAGTCAGAAGTTAAGAATCAATTTGTGGATGAAGTTGCTAAGAACATTGAAAAGGACATTGAAGTTTTAGAAGATCAAATTCAACCTTATAGGCTTCATGATCAAGATCAGTCTTTTCAAAAGTTTTTAATGCCAGAAAAAAAAGAGAGGGTGTTGCTACCTTTCTCCTTTGATTTTGAGGAAGAATACATCGTTTTTGAAAATCAGTTTGAACAGCAATTTGATAGCACACAATTCAAATCTTGTGTGGTTGAGCAAAGCATATGTGAGTTGTTCAAAGTTGCAGAATATCATGAGAAGCATCAAATGGATCATGTCTTCTTTGATCCTATAGCTGACTACATGGAAGAGTTCTACAGTCCATATTTTCAATTATATTTTCACTATGAGGAACAAATCCATTTTATCTTTCCTTGGTCATTTTAGTATCATGCTTACTATTGGTTCAAGTGCAGTCAATAGGTTCAAGTGTTAGATCAGATCAATGACTGACTTCATTGGATGTTTCATGTTGCTTGAGTTAAAAATGGAGATTTCAGCTGATAGGGTAGGTAGGAGTGTGTGAATAAGCTCAAAGTTGACTGAGAATATTTTCAATAGGTACAAAGTTGATTTTTTAGCAGTAATCATCAAGCTTGAGCCCGAGGAGAATGCCATAAGAGCTCAGAAATTTTTTCATAAATTTCAGAGTTTGTATTTCCAAGAAGATGGATGGCACTAGAACTACTGGTTCTTTGTTGTACCACTGGGGCACACCATCTGAAGTGGAGCCACTATTATCACACATAAATTTTTATTTTTTGATTAGGGTCACTCATCTAGGTTTCATTTGTCTCATAAGGTTGGTCCATGAAATTAGTGAGAAATTAATGAAATAAGTCTTTATCCTAAGTCCAAAACACCTCATTGATAATTTCATCTCAATCATATCTATCAATTTTCACTTTAGGTTCACATGCATTGGTCTAAAATTTTTTTTTAAGTCAAATGTCTAATTTTTCCTGATTCTGCAGCAAATATATAAAATTTATATCTAAAAACGCTGCAGAATTAAATTTTTTCTGCAAAAATGAATGGGATGATGACCTGTCAAGTATTTAGTGGTTTAGCGTAAAGGTAAGGTCAGACAATTGAATTGCATAATCATCTAAGCATGCAAAAGCATAAATACCACTCATCATTGCTTTCCACTCCCTCATTTTGTCACCTTTCCTTCCACATTTGAATTTCATTCCTTAAAAAAGTTACCCAAGCTCCTCTTTGTCATTTACAATTCAACCTTTTCATGTATCAATCATTTTTCACCTTTGAAAAGTTAGCTTTGTGACAAACAACTTGTTGTCCATTACAACTGTCACATTTTTAAGAGGGCAGTTTGGGTTATAAAAGGAAATTTCCATGAAGAGGAAAGCATAAAAAAGAGACTATGTGTTTGGATAGGAGCCTATGGAATTTTTATTGATCATGGATGACCTCAGCTTCACACAAGCTTTCATCCTGACAGGTTACATGTATTTCTACCAGGAGCTACAAGGGGATTTTTGTGTTTCTTGGACTATTTGAGTTGTTCGTTTCAAGAGGAATTTTCAGGAAAATGAAGATGAGTTTAAAAAATATAAAGGAGGTTTTTTCTAGCACATAAGGAACAAAAACCTCTTTCAATTTTCTCCCAGGTGCTACCAATTTTGAGATTTGAAGTTTCCTTTGGGACCTATTTTCAGAATTCAAAATTTTCCTATTTTATACATGATTGTATAATGCCGATTCCGGAAAACTAAAGATGGTTTTCAAAAAACCAAGAAAGGTTTTTCTTATAAACATTATTATCTACAAAAACCTCCTAGATTTTAGCAACAACTATCAGGGATCGAGAGGTAGGAGCTCATGAGTGCAGCATTATTTTTCAGGAAAAACAGAGTCATTTTTATTGGTAGATGAAGTGGCTGAACATGAAAATTTTGTTTCTTGAGGAGGGTAAGAGGTATTTTTAACAAAATTTTCCTTATCAGGCTTCATACTATCATCTCACATAGCCATGGACCTTTTCTAGGCCTAAAAGCCAAATTCTGTGAAGTCTATGGGAAATTAGGCAATTCTACAGCGTGTCCCAGGCTTGAAGCCCAATTTTTGCTGTGGAATTTCTGAAGACATATTTTTGGTTTAAAGTCACTTAAATTGAACTGGTTAAGGAAATTTAAAGTTTTTATTTATATGCTTTTTATCAGTTAACACCCTCCAATGGCAAGAATAGCAGAGGATTATCACAGATGACCTTTTTGTTTTTTCCACGAAATTAGCTACGAAAGTAGCTCAAAACTCTATTTTTACAGCAAGGTCAATTTTTGGAAGAAGGTGAAGGGTAAAGAACTATTTCCAATCTATTCTCCATGAGGAATGACAAATAGTATCAAAGAAATGATAAAGAGTATCAGATCAAAATATTGCTAAGTGGAGATATTTTGTTATGGATATAGTTCGAAGATACCAGCGCACTATGTTGCCATATCATCAAACTGACAGCTCCTTAATAGTAAGCAGAGTAGCTTCATGAAGACAGTTAGAGTATTAATTTTTTTTTTTGTGGCCAATATGTTTTAAAGACATGATTCCTTTCGAGGAAGATTTGGATCATCTTTAGATTAAATATAATAAGTAGGTGTTTGAGTCATAGTAGGACTCTAACTCCTAATTCGAAAGGTGTCAGTTCTAGTTTTAAATATCTAGTTAGTGGTTAGATTTGGTGTCAGTAATAGAGTTTAATGATCTAGCCACTTGGTAGATTGGATGTGAAGGCTAGATGCCTATAAGTAGTGAGTACTTCGATGTATGAAAGGTTGGAAAATGTTATCTCAACAGACTATTTTATTGTAAAGCTTTTGGAGTTTCTGATATACACAGTAACAATACCACTTTTCTTCACCTGAGATTCTTATTGTATTTCAATGAGTTTCTGTCCTATCTTTTGAAATTTTTTCTTCCAATTTCTTAATGCTTATTACTTAGAATTCATGATTGTTCATGCTCTGACTTCCTTTAAGTATTAAGTTATGGTAAAATGAGTTTCTGTCCTATCTTTTGAAATGCTTTCTTCCAATGTCTTAATGCTTATTACTCAGAATTCATGATTTTTCATGCTATGACTTCCTTTGAACCTCAAGTTATTGGGATGTTCCTGAATGTGTTATTATTTCATTGAAATAAATACAAGCCTCAGCGTCCACAATGAGAGCCTTTGTCATCTTTATCCCTGTCACTGACTCCATAGCCCAATGGTAGAAAGCCTTCATCTTTTCAACTTGTAAACATACAAAAACAATACATAATTCATAGAGCTAGCCATCTATCTACATCTTTATTCAATATCATTAACCCTTGAGAGAGCCCTCTCATACTGAAGAGGCTAAGCTTCAGTCCAAAGATTGGTTTGAAATAGTTACATTGAATTTTTCTGATCAGTAGCCAATCAGGTACGATTTTGGTGATAACAAGTTCCAAATTCTCCTTAAGGTAAATTGGGTAAATTTTGATGTTGATCGTGAGTTAAGTTTCAGTTTTGGCTCAAAATTGATGTCACCTGAAACCTATAATGCAGGCTAAGTGTAAAAAGAAAATATTTCCATTTCGATGAACTCTAAACTATTTCGGGAAGAGATGCAAGCAAAATTGCAATCAATGCAGCAAACAATGATGCCCCCTAAACTAGTTCAAAACTACGAAATGTGATTCTTTACAATCGAATTCACTTTTCCCAAAAATGAAACTTATTGAAAAAATTAAAACATTTCTGTTTTCCACAAAGATGCACAAAATGATATATATATATATATATATATATATATATATATATATATATATATATATATATCATTTTGTGCATCTTAGTGGAAAATAGAAATGTTTTAATTTTACTTTGAAGTGAAATTAAACGTGAAATGAACGAAACGAATGAAGAAATGCAAAAGTAATCCTTTTCACTTTTTTTTTCAATCAAACAGAAATCAAAATCGTTTTAAGAAAACACACCAATGAAATGATTTTCACTCCCTTTTTCAAAATGATAAAGACAAGCCAAATCACAAACTAAAATTAAAATCACTTTCAATTTCTTTTGAATTTGGACAAAGATACACTCTTCTAGATATGAGAATCAAACAATCTATGATCCTATGTTTGACACTAAGTTGAAGGTAAGATCAGAAATGCAGTGATGACCAGTGCATAATAAAAATCACTTGAAACCAAATCAAAAGAAATGCAACAAAAGGTGTTTGAAATGGTGAAAAATATCCCAACTCACAAACAAGTCAAATAGATGAAAAAACTCGCTCAAAGAAGACAAGTAAGTCAAACACACAAGAAGGAGGCCACTAAGACTCTACAAAAATTCTTCAGGGGCCAGGACACACTAGAAAATCAAGGGGAAACCCTAACTTTCCCTAGGTTTGAGATCAACACTTCTGTGATGAGCAGAAGGGTGTTAAAAGACAAATCGACATGGTTGAGCTATATAGAATTGCGCTGGAAATGCTACTGTGGAAACATAAAACGTGTTGGTTGTTAAAAACAAGGAAAAACAAAAAGGAGTTTCACACAAAAACCAGACCTCACATAGTGAAATGATTATCAAACCCTATGAAAACTAACAAATACCTAAGAAATCTTAGATTTTAGTGATCAGTCAAACTGATCCAAGACCAGTCCAGGAAAGGAAGGCTAAGAGGCTAAGCTCCCCAGTAGAGTTTCCAATTTTATTTTCAAGATGAATCCCCTCTACGGACAAAGGTGATCTCTCTAGCCCTAGATTGGATCTAGAAACTTGAGATGCTTTATGATGCAAAGTTTTCTTAACTAATATTCAGAATGTGATAAGAAAAGAGATAGAGGTACCTTTTACCAATGCAATGTTCGAATCCGTTTATGATGACCTTGATTCACAATCCTTTTAGGCTCTCTCCTTATTACTAGTGGCACATGAATACCTGCAAATAATCAAGAGGCAACAACAAATGTAATCCAATACACAATAATCATAAACATTTTCTATCTATAAAAACAAGGAGTACCGAAATATTTGCACAAAATATTAGAAAAATATAGAAATAAAACATCAGATGTTTTATTAATAAATATGAAAGGAAGAGCTTACAACCTAGGCCTTGATGTTGTAGGCCTCCCTTTGGTGAAAATCCAAGTCCTTTACCAAATCTTTAAATAATTCCTTCTCCTGAATGACTTAGGCATTATCATAGTGCAAGAATGTAAAGGGAACGAGAGTTCAGGCTAGCCCAACAATGACCAATTAGTAGTGGAAGGGTGGGGACCAATTTATAGGAAGGGAGAATAGGTTGGGAGCCCATGAAAGGAGGAGGAAGTTCAACTTTCTAAGGGATAAACCCCTTGTTGGTGTCCCATAATTTAACAGATTGGTAGACCAAATGCACGGGGTAACATCAGACCAGTCTTTGGAGTCATAAGACCTAACCTTCCTAGACTCAAAGATGGCTCTCTCTATTATAAGAAGGATGTGAACTTGTTCGCTTTAGAGGGTTTATTTTAGGCTCTGACAAGCAACACACATTCTATCTTTTCAATCATAGGAGCGTAGCACTATGTGTCAAATCTGAATTTGCATGCTAGGAGCGTAGCACAGGAACAGAAAAAATAGGTCTTCTTACATCCATGTTTTGAAGGCCTTCCCGATGTCGAAAAAGGCTCTGTGATGGCTGGTTGGAAATACCGTGAAGTGTACTTTCCATATATATCCTTGTTTTTCTAATATGCCCTCTGTAACTTGTCCAAAAATTGAAAATTCCAATATTGTTAGGAGCACAACATATGTCCTGAAAAGAGGGCAGAATGGTGAAAAAATGAGTGTTTTTGACCCTTTTGGGGGATCAAAACAACTCCAATTGAGCTGAAAATTGGTGAGAGTGCTCCTCTCATGATGAGGAATCCAAAAATGCAAGGATATTCTCCTGAATATGCCCTGAAAAAGAGTGTATCACCAGGTGTGCTGCGTTCCTAGCCTCAAAATTTGCAAAAAAAACAAAAACTTGTTCACTTTCTCCCAAATTTGGTAGACAAGTGTCTCATGGGTCTTGGGAGACTTGTAGAGAAGCTTGATCCAAAATACCAAGGCTAGCTTGGTCATCTTCCTCCTTTAGTGCTTGGATCTCAATTTTGGCCCTTTTGAGTTCTTGCCTTACAAATTGGTCTCTTTGAGCATAATACTTAGTCATTTTCCTTTGTAGATCCAAGTCTTTGTTAGCCTTCTCCAGCTTGGCCTCAAGGTGTATGTTAGCCCTCTCAAGCCATGATTCCCTATCATGTTCAATTTCTAGTGCAAGGAGTTCTTGGAGAGAAAGTTGTTCTGCTTGGAATGATTCTTCTTCTCTTTTCTTTGCCAATGCTTTCCTAAGACCCATAGTTCTAGGTCTCCTTCTAGTTTGACCCTCCTCATCACTACTCTCCTCATAAGTGCCCATGAATTCTGCCAACCTCACCTGTTCCATTTGAGCCTCTTTCCGGTACCTGAGTGTTCTTTTTTCATGGATGGCTTGTTGGGAACTCATTTGCTTGTTTTGCATCTGATAGAAGTGAATCACATCCTTTGCTCTTTCTAATTCAGCCTCCAATTCCTTGATCTGTGCATTCCTGTCTTGGAGGAGGGAGTTTGAAACTCTTGTTTCTTTCTCATCATCACTGTTTATGTGAATGAGTTCAAACTCTCTTTCTTTTTCATGATCTTCCTCTTCTTCTTTCATTTTTTGCTTACCTTTATCCAATGTTTGAGTTGAAGTATATGGCAAGGTCCCTTGCCTCTTAAAGGCAACAAACACTTGCCTTGATCCTGTTTGGTAAGTGAGGGTACAAGTTTTAACATGTCTCACTTGAATACCTTGATCACTGGTGACCTTAGGGCTATTTGTCTTCTCACTGATGACTTCTGTATGTGTGTCTTCCTTACTTTGCTCTTGACTTCCTTCTGGAGAGGTATTTTCATTTTCTCTCATGCTAGTGTCACTGTCAATATTTCATGATTATCATCCTCTGTATTTTCAATACTATAAATGTCTTCATCATTGCTTTGTACATCTGTATCTTTATGACTATCCTCCTCTTCATGATTTGGCCCACTGTCCTCATTTACAAATTCTGCCTCTTTATCACTATTTGCATTTGTTGTGGGGTCATTGTTAGAGGCACTTTCATTGTTTTCTTCATCTTTTCTATGCCTACTGACTTTTCCCTCAGAATTTGTTTCTTCATTATCACTGCTTTATTCATGAGCACTGTCATGATTTTCTTCTTCACCATGGCTGCCATTTTCTGCCCCATTATGTTTGTCTATACCCACATTGATTTTCCCACTATTTTTATTTTCAAACTCTACCTCTACTTGACTACTATCTTCACCTTCATGATTGTTGCTTTCACCACTATCATTTTTCTCAATATTTTCTTCTTTACCTTCATTACTTTGATCATCAAAGTCTGCCTCTGTACTTGGGTTGTCATTGATTTCCTCATCCTCATTTAGCTCACTGTCTCTGCCTTCTTGTTCACTTTTTGTTTCATTGCCTTTGTCACTACTTTCTTCTTCATCAACCTCTTTGTCATCACTTTCTTCATGACTGCTATATTCATCTAAATCATCACTTTCTTCATGATTTCCATGTTCATCTAAATCATCACTTTCTTCATGACTTCCATGTTCATCTTGGTCACTGTTCTCTTCCTCTTTGTCATCACTATTTTCTTTGTTACCGTCTTCATCATTTAGTCCACTTCTTTTTTCACTATCTTCTTTACTACTTTCATATGACTCCTCTTCACTGTCCTTGGTATCTTCTCCATCATTTTTCACTTTCTTCATTTTTATTTTCCTCCTCTTCACTTTCATTTTCCTCCTCTTTTTTATCACTCTAGTAAATTCTTAAGTTGTGGGATTTTGGATTTAAGTCAAATAATTCTAGAGGTAACCACAAACCTACTTCAAACTCTAGGATCTAGCCTTCCTAGGGTTCAAAGAGGGCTCTCTCTTTAAGATTTATCTTTTTTTGATTTACAAATGTTAGGCTAGCTATGAATGGGAAGTTTTGGTTTTGATTGATTGTTTTTGTGGGAAAAAATCACTGGAAGGGGTGAATAGAGGGAAATTTACTGGTCCATTGGGCTATGGAGTCTAAATCAAGCTAGCAGAACTAGGATCAGGGCCTAAAAGGTCAAATTTCTTCAGGGCAACATAGATAACCCTTGGAGATTATGGGAAATTTTTTCTTGAGGTGGTGTGATTGGGATAAAGGGAACTTAAGGATCCTTCGATCTGGAAAAGGGAAGTAGTAGATAGAGGTCAAACGGGAGAGGAAGAAATTAAGGGTTCCCTACACCGGAAATCAGAAGAAAACAAAGAAATGATAACTAGTTAAAAACAGGGTGCTATTAACATGTCCTGTAGTAATACTTCTAGTTATACATTCAAATTTAGAATTAAAGCACAGATGTATGCATGAAACAAAGAAAGATTACAAATGACAAGTTTAGAGAGTACTTCACTCCAGATTTCTTATCACAGGGATCCTAAAGTATGAATCCAAATAGGTGATCCAGTCTGCTACTCAAAGTCGAAACACACAGCCTTCAAGTTAACAATATGTCTATAATAATCTTCAGCAAATTTATTTCACCAAAATACTTCAAAGAGTTAAGTATTTATACAAATTCTAAACTAGAATATCTTGAAAAAATATCAAGATTGGCTTACAAATATCTCCAACTGTTTTACATAAATAGAACTTAAGTAAAGGGCACTCAAAGCTAATGCATCTATTTGGCACTATTTTTTATGGATAGGTGATGAAAAATAGGATAATTCGAATTTGATCTCAACTCTTAGTTGATGATGAGGCATCCAAGTCACTAATTGTCTCCTTTCTTTGTGCATTCTGCTCTAGCAATTCTGCAAACTTGGGGTCCAATGATACCTTTGTATTTCTCAATCCGAAATAGATATGTAAAACATGAAAGAAGTTATTGTAGATAAATATGTTGTTGAGATAAACCTCTCTCAGCTCCCTAAAATTCTGCTCCATCTGGTCACAATAGGCTCTGCCAAAAGATGTGTAAAACAAAGTTTTGCATAGTCTGAAAACTAGGCTGTAAAGATGCACCCGTATCTCTCATTCTCTAATACTTGTGAAAAATGTGAGATAGGTTTTTGTAGATGGGTCTCGTAGGACAACCTTCTTCAGTTTTGTAATATGTATTTCTAATTGGCCACAGTCTTCTCGGCAAACTAATGACTTAACAGGAATTTTCTGTAAAAAGTGCTTTCAAATATTGTTTAATATTTCCAAATAAATAATGGTTGTTAGAAACATGAGAGAGGTTTTTTGTAGATGGACATCTTAGGAACATAAAACTCCTTCAGTTTTGCAAAATTCATCTTGGATTGGTCACAATAGTTTCTGCAAAACAATGACTTAAACATGAAATTTCTGCAAAAATGTCCCTTTTTGCTCTGTTTTCATCTTTTAACCTTACTATTCTTTTAACTGTTTTTTCTTTCACTTTGGATAAACTTCATTGTTGTTGAAATTATTTTCATCTTTATTTACCATTTACTGCCTCTGTATTTACTTTTATTGTTTACCTTGACTGCTCTGTAACTTTGTCTGATTTGACTTTCACTCTGACTTTCATCTAATACACTTTAACTTTGATGCTCTTTGACTATTCTATTTTCACTATCATTGTGAATTATTATTTCACTTTTACCTTTCACTGTGCAATTTATCTCTCTCTGCATAAATGACTTCTTTCTGTTCTGCTACCTGAAATCTTTTGTTAAGGAATATCATTTAAATTTCTTTTCTTTGTGAACTTTTGGAGTAAAACAGATCTTTAACTAGTTTTTAGATTGTTTTATCCAAATTCCAAGAGTTTGTTTTGAAAAATGGTGGAATCCACAAACTAAGGGCAAGGTTGAAAGTTTTCAGTCCATTGGGCTATGGAGTCAAAGGATGGCTTTACTGGATTTCTATTCTACACACAAGATGGCTTTACAGTGCAAAATAGCTAGACAGAGAACAATCCTTAAAATTTAAAGTGGATGGGATGATTTTGAGGGGATGAAAGGCAGCTAAGAATCTTTCACCATGTTCAAAAAGAAAGAAATGAGATGACTACAAACAAAGAGCAATGAAGAATTCTTTATTATAGTAATCAACAATGTTTAAATTAGTAAAGCAAGAGCATTTAAGAATTCATGCTTATAACCAATTTAGAGGAAAACATTAAGAACAATCACATCTGAAATCAGAGTACAATTAAGTAAATTCTGATTCAATCCTTTATGTAAATTATTCAGAAATGGACATAATGATATTATAAACTGATATAAAAATTAAGACAAAGGGTAGAAAGACTTATTGAACTGCAGTCCAACACATGAATCCTGCAAAAAGTCCTGAGCTTCAAATCGTCATCCAGTAAGCCACGAATAAATTTCTCCAAAATGCTTTTATTCCGAAAATCTCAATGTTACAGCAAAGTAATAGAATCCACCATTCAATACTCTCTTTGAGGGTTTATTTATACACAAAATAATTGAAAATATCTCATACTATCCTAGCCCATAATTTGGGGTGACTAAGGAGTAATTTACAAATAAACAGGAGACAAATAGTCTCGTAGATAGCATAATAAATAACTGTTGATGTGTTGTTTCCTTTCTTTGTGGACGTGCTGGAGGTAAGTGCTGAAAAAGGGCTTGTTGTTGTCTTTCGGAGTAATTTCTTTGCTTGCTTGATACTCTTTGTCTTTACGGATACTCTTTAACCTGTTCAACCGATACTCTTTCATCTGTACCCATTTTTATCATTTACCTGATAGTAAAGATAAAATTCTCATCCTGAAGATAACTTTTATAGAATTTCCAATAATTCTTTCCACCATTGATTATCTGGTATCATAGTCCTTTTGAGTTTTCTCAATGTCTCATCTGCTTCTGTGAGTTTGTAAAAGGTGGGTTCATTAGGAAACAGATACCTTATTTCATGTTCCAGATGAAATAAATTCCTCACTCTATCATAGATACTTCTCCCTGTTGGTAATGTCGATTCTGGAAAACTGGTAGAACAAGCAGCTGTATTTTGAGCATGAGTATTTATTTTCTTTACATAGGTTTCTAAGTCCATTATTTGATCCTCTGAGAGCATAGGACTTGGTAATCCATTGTCCAACAAAGTTTGAAATTTCTCTCTGAAAATATTGATATCAATCAAAATGTCTCAGCACTTCCTTTCTAAATTCTGCATGAAAGTTCTTTTGATGAAAACTCTCTTTATTTCCAAAACTGTGCTGGTCCTGTCTTCAATCCCTAATACTGCAAGCTGTTGCTTTGTCCGGGTGTTCAAAAATTGAATGAGCTGATTGGCCTGCTCAGGCCTGCCTCTTAATTCATTTCTGGTTCTGTTTATTTCTTCTTGAGCTATTTTAACCAAATCATTTTGTTCAAAAATTGCTTGAACAGAGGGCCAAACACCCTTTATTAACTCAATGATACTACCCCAAAGAATTTCATTTATTTCCTTTAAAGGCTTTTCCAATGAAAGATATTTTTCCAAAGCCTGAACTAATTTTTCTAACCTTTTTATTTCCCTGGTGTTATCAGCAACTGTCTTCTTAGATGTATCATATTTTTCCTCCAATTTTACTAATTGCAGTTTTGTGGTTTGAAGTTCTGTGACCCTTAGTTGTAAACTTTCCATTTGTTTTATTAGTTCATCAGAACTCAAACCAGAAGTGTTTACCTGAGATGGCTGTGTTTGCTGACCTGCTTTTGAAGTACCTGTGGTTGTAGCAGCTTCTGTGGCAGATGCCTGCTTGATAACTTCCTTTTCCTGTAAGGCTTGTTCCAATTCCTTTTCAGTTTCACTTAGTCGCTCAGTCACATTTAGGAGCAACTCCATTACCTCTTCTTGTGAATTCCCCTTTAAAACTTCTTGGGTCTGAGGGCGCCTTGAGGCTGGAAATTTTAGCTGCTTTCCCAGTGCAGCTATGTCATCATATTTCTTCTTTATTAATGCCTCAATACTTTTAATGTCTTTGGGGTTGTGACCCAAGCCAATGATTATGTCTTCTAGAGACTTTATTCTATTATCTTTGGCCTGTGAAGAGGCCCTCTCAATTTGCAATTGTGCAGTTGTGTTATTTAAAGAATCTTGCAGTGTTAGAGCTGCCATGGCTTTATTGGTAAGAGTGGAATACACCATTTCCCCAGTTTGTCTGTGCAGTTCTATCTGGTCCAAAGGATAAATGTCCTTTGCCAGGACCTCAAAATTTGTTCTAATGTAATCATCCGCTGACACGGGCTTTGGCACCTTTGACTTGAAGTGGCTCATCAGCATTTTGCCTTGTGAAAGGTCAAATGCTGACATTAGCCTTTCTTGATTATGGGGAGCCATTTTCATATATTGATCATATACCTTCATTTTTAATGGATCATTCTTTTCTTTGATGTTGATGAAAGTTCTTTTAATATCCCCTGTATCTGTTTTAGGTGGTCTGAAAGAGGATACTTCAGTACTCAATTGCTTTTGTACAGCTTTCCCTTTCTGGCTTGTGTTTGTTTCACTTGTTGTGCCAGTTTGTTGACTGTCTTCCCTTCCATCATCAAACACCTCATCTATGATTTCCACATCTGGAAGTGGATTTGGTTTCTGTTTCTTGGCCTGATGTACCTGTGAGGTTTCTTTTGGAGGAGTGGTATCTCGAACCTGCCTTTTCTTTCCTATTTCCACATTTGATGGAGTTTGTAACTCTGGAACTTGTGTGTGCTTTTCCTGAGTGGGAGAAACTTCTCTGGAAGTTTGAGGCTTCTCAGCCATGACTAAAGTTTCAATCACCTGTAATGCAGGTTCCTTTCCTTTGCCCTTTGTCTCTGCTGCCACTGATGAACTGCCTTCCTGCAATCTCTGCTGTGGATTTGCTGCTGAAGATGTGCCAATGTGAGATACCTGCACTTGACCATAAGATTCTAGGTCATATTCCTTCTGAAGATTTTTCATAATTTTATTCATTTTTTCTTCTGCACTTTCTTCTTCAACAAGTGTTTTTTCCACCCATTCATCTTGGTTAGCATATTGCTCTATATCAGCAATCTTGTGGTGGATATAAGGGGATGATTTGTTCTTTAATCTCTTTTCACAGATGAAACCAAATGGGTCATAAGGAACCCAACGAAAAGTTCTTTGGAACTTGCTTTGCAATATATTTTCTGCCTCTCTCTCGGCCTCCCTAGAATTGCAGATGTAGGGACCTAATTGACTTTTAATCCGGAGTTGAGCTTTCTTTTTCACACTACAAAAATGGATCACATCTGAATTATTCATTTGCCTAAAATATTCCAAGGCAAACAGTCTCATGGGTACATACTTTGGTAACTTGAATGGATGTAATTCACATCCATAGATTCCGATGACTGTATGGTTTTGATACAAATACCAATCCCCAACTTTATAGGTCCTTGAAAGTTGCAAGGTCTTCCTTATTTCATTACTGAGTCTTGGGGGAGGAATCCCTGTCAACAATGTAGTTGCAGGATATACAAAAAGATCTATAAACTCAGAATAGGAATAGGGAGACTCATAAGAATGAATTATGGGAGACCAAAATATAACTGACCTTGGGTTTCCCTTGGCATCAAGTTTTTGAATAGGGAAAGGGAACTTTTCTGACTGATAGTAGATAATGAGATGATAGATGACCGAGGAATATTTAAAAACTTTTTCATCATCTAGCCTCATGAACTGATCATGGATCTTGTTGGCTATGAAGGAGGCAAAGTCATATTTAATCTCAGGAGGTTGCCCAGGAGTAAAAATGGATAGCAAAACCAAGTTTATCTCATCAACATATTCACTGGTGTTGAAGCCCAAGACAAAAGATATCATATTGAGGATGAGTCTTCCCAATTGATTGAAATAATAAAAACCATAGGGAGGAGGTCCTTTAGGTTGGTGTTCAGGCAACATGAAATTATGGCAAATGGACTCTAATTTCTCTGAGGTCAATTTATTAGACTTCTCAATCAAATCTTCCATGGACAAAGGTGCCAATTCTTGGTCAGGTTCAAAGTGTAGCATTTCATTGATGGCCTAGGGAGTAATGGGGAATAGAACACTTTGGTCAGGGGATATCACAGCTCGCTGAGTGGGATCATAGCTTGAATGGCAATAGTGGATAATTTCTGGGAAATTAATGACTGAGGGGATGAGATACCTTGGGAGATTGGATTCCCACAGTCCAATGACATCTTGCCCCTTTGAATAATCGTCTCTGCAGCGACAAAAACTCAGAAGGGGGCTTTCATCAAAATGCAAGTCTTTAATCTGAAAATCTCTATCCACTAAGGGTAAATACTCTAATTCTCGGTGAGGAGCATTCAGTGGGGTCACATTCAGGGCTGCTGGGGCTTCCATTTTGGTTCTTGTGGATTCAAAACGGAAATTCCTGGGTTTTCTTCACAGGCCGGGCGCGTTTTCGATTTTAATGATGAAATCGGCACAATTGTAGGTTCAGGGAGCAATTGCACAGTTTTAAAACCTCTGGGGAAGATCTCATTGATGAGTTTTAATCACTAATTCAGCGAAAAACAAAGAAAACAGAGTTTTACTTGCAGTTCGGGGCGGAATAGGATAAATACCTGTTCTTGGAAGAAAGCTGGTTCTTAACAGGTAACAGGCGGTAGCAGGAGGACGCTTGAACGCAGGTCTGGCGGATTTATGGAGTGAAATTGAATGGAACAGTAGATTTCAGTGGAAATTCGAAAATCGTAGCAGAAGGCGCTGTCGTTTTCAATAACGAAAATAACGGAAAAAACACAAAAATGGGCTTTATTTACAAGTTAAAGGGTTTTTTAGTTTTTTGAGGAGTGACGTCATCAATGTACGGGCTGACGTATGCAAGGTCGGGTGGTAATCAGTAAGCGGTAAGCGGTAATCCCCGCACCGCTTATGAGCAAAGGCGGTATTAACTGCGAGGGCAACGATTCCACAAAGTTATTGACACGTGGATGGGTGACTAGTCAAATACCACCCATCCCCCGCTGGTTAAAACTCTGACAAGGGATGGCTAGCGGAATGAACGCTAGCCGTAGATCTGTGAAGGAGCGATCCGATGGTGGAAAGGACGGATAGATGGCAGAGGTTTAATGCGCGGGCCCGGCGGGGTTTTAAACGTGATTTACATTATTTAAACATCCCGGGCGTTTCTAATTGGTGAATGAGGTTGGTTATTAACTAACTCAGATAATTAGTTAATCCCGCTATATAATGGAAATAGGGGTTGCGGTGGGTTTTAATCATTGGGGAAATGCCAGGTGGATGAGCCACGTTGGCATAGGAATTTTCCAAAGTTTTGTCTTGAAAATAAAACTTCAGATTTATTATTTTTTGGTATTAAACATATAAACCATATGTTTAAAGCTTTTCGGATATATGTTTTTTATTTTATTATATGGTAAATTAACAAATGTAATTAATTTACCATAGGGGCGGGTTTACAGTATAATGATAAATTTAACCAAAGGGCGTATAGTGGGTTTTTATTTGAATGCATGGGGAAATAATTACTTTGGTTAAACTTTATAATAGAGGGGTTTTTGGGGTATTTATAAAAAAGGAGTTATATACTCAGGATAGGGCATTTCACTAGGGATTTAGTAAATAGAGTTAAACATTAATATGACAAAGGGACAAGGAAAATCAAAATATTTTTCACATCTAAGAAAGTGACAACTTTTGAGGTAAATTGCAATATCTTATCTTCACACTTAATCTTAGAATAGCAAGTTATCTTGAGGGTTTTTTATGGAATTTTGCATGATTTACCTAAGTAAAATAGGATTTTACTTAGGATTAAGTTAAAGGTGAATGATTATAATGATGAATTATCTCAAGTACTTAGGTCTTTTTGATCATTAGGCCGAGGGTCCGGTCCCTCCAAAAGTCAAGGAAATGCCTTGAGCCCCTTTGATCTCCAAATACCTTAGTGCTTTGGGGGAAATTAGTAAAACTTAGGGAGAAAGTGATGTGGGAAGTTAATGATTTTGACTTTGCTTTCTGTGATTTTCCACTGTATTCTCTGCTTCAGTATTTGTGATGAAGTAAAGGATCAAAACATGTAACAGCATCATAGATAAAACTTTGCAACACCATCTACCTACCCTATCTACTACTACCATTTTCTCTTTTTATTAGGGTGCATTTAGACTTGCAAACCCTTATCAATCTTTTCTTTTTACAAGGCAAATCTATCTATTTCTACCCTTATTACATCCAAGGGCTCAGATTAAACTGTTGAGCACCTCTCATTAACTCTACCTATCTACTTATCTGCCAAGATTAAACTGTTTGGTCAGATATTTATTCTCTATTCTATAACATGAAATTGAAATATGAGTAAGCCAAGTTTAAACAGTTTGACTTATTCATTAATTGTGGCAAAAGTTTTACAAGCTGCACACAATTGCTTTATTACCAAAATGAAATAGT